>JAKGSA010001748.1:25436-39873 GCA_033558755.1 Philaethria dido | reverse complement strand
AAAGGATGGGTGGGAATGGGAAAACCTGGCTTACATGCCATCGAACCGGAACACATCATAAGATATTTGGCGGTTCGTCTTTGACATGATAGTGGTCGCGAGCCAGACGGAGGACGAACCTCCTACCACCAAACAAATGTATGTATGAATGTATGTTTATTTCATAGTAAATAATGTTCTTTAATTGCTGCGAATTTGTTTGTGTGGGTTACAAACACTAATATTCCATTTTTTCCCGTTTATGCTACGTAAACGGAAATTTTTATTAAAGTTTTCGTACATTTTAGATTAACCTTTCTACAGCCAATAGTTTCGCTTGCACGGTGTCTGTCAGTCACTCAGTATCGCAACCTTTTTATGTGTACCCACATTCCACTTGTAGTGAAACGACAAGCTCACGATTAAAAGAAATCAATATATTATACACACTGAGACAAAACGCATGCCTATCCATTTTAAGAAAACATTTATAATAGAGATAAGATTAAAAAAAATCGACTACAACTCCACCATAGCAACCTACCTTACCTTTGTTAATTAACAAGCAAAGTTAAATTATGGTCAAACTAAGCGAGCTGATAAGCTTTGATCAATCTCCAGTTATCCGTTACAAAGTTTTAGACGTTTCAGATCAAAAATGTAAAATCGATTATATTGGTGAGTGATATCTTTACTTATTATATTTATGAAGTAAACTCCTTAGTATACCATGGATTTACCCTTCCCATAATATTCATACTTTCGCAAAGTTTTCATAAAATGGGATCCAAAGCTTCACGTAATG
Organism: Philaethria dido; assembly: GCA_033558755.1. Lineage (NCBI taxonomy): Eukaryota > Metazoa > Arthropoda > Insecta > Lepidoptera > Nymphalidae > Philaethria > Philaethria dido. The sequence goes on along the minus strand of JAKGSA010001748.1, from coordinate 39,089 downwards.
TTATCACATAATGATACTGTCCATATTATGATTACTATATCGTGATGGCTTCTTGGTCATTGTGGCAAAGGCTGACATTTGACTGTAAAAGATGGCACTAGGTTTCATATACAGTCGGAAAATGTTTAACATATAAGTTATTTAAATTTTAAGTAAGTTAGGGCAGCGTAATGGCGACTCCCGCCAATCAACATGCAATATTTTGAATACGAGCGCAAAGTAGAGAAAGGAGTATCTTAACACTAGGTTCTCTCTGTCTAGGGAGAGAGCTCCTTCATTATGAACTAGAAAATAATGTGTAATTTTTTTTAATAAAAATTCTTTTATGTATGATTTTTTCTTTTTGTTTAAATGTACGTTTAAAAACATCCATACATTTTCTCCACCAACTAACGTGTTATTGGAAATCGCCAACATTTTCTTTTTGTAGAAATTTACCAAATCCTTGTTTTTTTTTCCATAAATATTATAAAAACAGAAGAAAATACTTTAAAAATATAAAGCTACTTTTACCTAAACAAAGATTATTTTCAACTAACAACAAACTAAAATAATTTTTGCCCAGCTCTGACTCGCTCCTCTTTCTAGTTATACTCGGATTTATTTCGTGAAACGTTTCTATTCCCCAAACAATTTATATCTCAGCTCAAGGACTAAAGTAAAAATGGCTAAAGATATTACGATAACCACTAAACATTTTTCTTGAAAATTAAATGTTAGTGATCGAGGTGAAAGAAGTATGGAGAAGCATTTGGTTTGAATAAATATTACTAAAAAGAAATCTGATTTCATATAAAAATAATGGAAAAGTGAAATTATTACGAATAACACAAAAACTTATCAGGTCTTAACTAATTTTAAATGGGGTCACATCAGAAACTAAACAGACAAAGAGATCAGACAAAGAGAGTCTTCAAAATTGGTTCATCCAGTAAAAAATATTGGGTAACATACATAAAAAATACAGTCGAATTTATAAACTTCTCTTTTTTTGAAATTGGTTAAAAGTAATTTGTCACAAACGTAATAGAATCTCGACACAACTCGACAGAACGTAGAGCTAAGTGTTCAGAGTGTTTGAACCTTTTGGCTTCAATGAGGCGATTCGAGTCCCACTACATTCATTTTTTTTCTTTTTTTTAGCTTCACGCTGTGTCCCTCATTTAGCACATATAGCAGGGTAGGCAGAGGGAACCTGAGAACCAGTGTTAAAACACGTAGTTCTCTTACAACAATTACTTTTTCCACTTTCCGCCGAATTCCTTAAATTTATTAATTAATTAATTCAAATATTATAAATTTTTAATCAGCTTCAAAAGAAAAGGAGAAAGTTGTCATTATATCTACATAACTTTTCAACTGTCATTATATCTACATAACTTTTTACGGGGTGAACCGATTTTGATGAATCTTTCTTTGTATAATAGCTAATGCTTCTTATATGGTCCTATTTAGATTTAGTTAAGCTCTGACAAGTAGTTTTTAAGTAATTAGTAATAATTCTATTTTTTATTGCACTTTTTTTTAGGCATATATGTTTCCAAAAAAATTGATGCCATTTCTAATTACAATTCTATGAGCGCCGAACAACACGAACAGGAGTTACATCGCGTTTATTGTACTACGCATGTTTATACAGACATCCCTTGACATCTTTCTGCAAAGAACCTTCTCATTCTATGATTTTTTGTACTGCCTCCGAGATACAAGTGTCCAAAACAATGTTTCTTTTTAAGAGGGTTTTATTGTTATTACACGACAAGATTATATTGGTATTTTATTTTCGACTAGGTGTATCCCGTGGCTTCGCTCGTGTAGTCAATGTCAGTCCATAGTACATACTGTAGTGAATAGTGTGTATATGTGTAAATTTGAATGCTTTGAAGTAGTTATATTTGATTTTTTTGTGATAAGCAATCCTGTCTGTCAATTTTTTTTTATATAAAAAGCATCCTATCTCCTTTTTAATATCTCTAAAAATATGTGTATGTGTAATTTTGGCGTGAAAGTGTATTAAACTAACTTATATTCACATTTTAATTATTAGGGATATAAAGTAGCCTAAGTTACTCCTTTTTACATCAGCTACCTGCCAACGAAAGTCCTGTCAAAATCGGTCTAGTGATTTAAGATATTAGCCGGAACAAACAGAGAGACAGACAAAAATATCAAAATTCATTGTTTTGGTATAGATACAGTAAATATATTAATGTGCAAGTAATAAAAAGCGGTAATTCTAATATTACAAACAGACACTCTAATTTTATTATATATATAGATTAATCTGTGAAATTGAGACGCTATTTATGATATAAAATAGCGTAATGGAACTGTAATTGTTTTACAAAAAAAAATCATTTCTCCAGTCTGCTAAGGTGTTTTTTTTTTTATTATTTTTTTATGGATAACGGATGGCAAATGAGCCGAAGGACCACCTGATGGTAAGTGGCTACCTTCGCCCATAGACATCTTCAACACCAGAGCTTTTGTGAATGCGTTGCCTACCTAGACGATATAGATGGAAGAGGGAAAAATCACGGCATTGAGTTCCGCCACTGTACCTCAATTGAACTAATAAATTTAAACGAACTGGGTAGACAAATATTTAAGGAAGAAATGAAAATTTTATTGTTATTTTATTTTGGATTTATGAAATTAAGACATCCATGACATAGTTTGTATAGACAGTGGAACATTGTCTGACTGTAAGCTCGATAGATTATGGGTTCGATTCCCATTCGTGAAAATATTTTAATTATTTTCGTTTCTCCACTCTAGTAAGATAAGTCGTGAAATTGAGTTACGCGATTTAACATGCAGGGTCTCGAAATCAGGTGGATAGTGAAGAACGGAGTGTCTATTCTTTCTAGTTCTTTAGTAAGTGCTATCTAACTACCCTGTTATGCGGGAAAAAGCGTTAAATTGAAATGTTATTTTGATTCAATTTGTTCTACTGAGTATCATCAGAGGAACGGATGCGCCAATGGAACAACTATATCGATGTGTATTGAAAAAAAATGATATTTTTAGATATATTTAATAAAAAAACGACATTCTTATATATTGACATTTTTTTTGAAAGACGCATGATTACCAAAGAGTATGTAAAGTTATATTAAGTTCTGGTGATGATTGAATTGGCTTTAAAAATAACACGTCTAAATTAAAAATATTGACAATTGTGCTTCGTCTTACATATTTTGTGGGAAAGTTCAAAAAAATAAGATGTTACATGCCATGCCATATGAAAACAACCAAACCAAAACCAAGTGACATGCCTAAATCTTTGTACGTCAAATAATTTACCACTGGTTCACTAAATTTAATGCCACAGACCTGAGAAGAACCGGCGCAAGAAACTTACCAGGACTTTTTTTAAATAGTCAATGCTATTACATTTATTTGTTAGAGACAATGATACCTTTGAAATAGACTGGAGCGAGCATTTCATTCCCAAGGCATATATAAAATCATTAATTAAGTAATTACCTTTAAAACACAAACGTCTTTTCACAACTTTTTTAAATTGTAATATATTAGTGAGAACATTTTGGGTCGTTTTTTGGGATCCTATTGTAAAATTGTACACATTGTCTTATAAAAGAATTATAGACTCGATGAAGTCGAGTTATGGGCATGGTAAGCTTAAGCCTATTTCTTGTATTAATACTATGTACATCGCAAATTAGTACTAGTGTCCCTGTTGATGCGTTAATAACGCGTTGTCTTTAGCAATGTATATATCAGTTTATATAAACATGGATGTCAAACGCATAGTTGTGTGTTAAACATTTATTTTTTTAATTTAATATACTTTTTATGCGTCATTTAAAACAAATATTAGCATTCTGAATTTTTCTCTATTTAAACTATAAGTGGTCAAGTTTCATGCTCGTCCATCCATAATTTTCGTTAAAGGGGATACAAAGTTTTTGCTTCACGTATTTATATATAGATTTATTCACATTTTCAAAGATGTAATGAGAGGCAAATTTCAATATATTAATTTCCTTAAATTTTTGTCTTAGGAAAAGTACAAGTGTACAAATTCTTCAATTATATATATATATATTTTTAACTACACGCTGTATCCCATGTATTATAGCCCAGGGATGAGGCAGAGGAACCAGAAAACCTAGTGTTAAGACACTCCATTCTCTTTCAACATTTCCGTTCCCCATTTTTCCGCCAAATTGAGGCATTGAAGTGTTGAGTGGCGGAACTCAGCACCGCCGCCCTTTACTTGTTACCAAACCCAAGAAATAAGAAAATACTGAATTTTTACATTTCTGAAGTGGGAATCGAACCCACAACCTGTCGCGTTTACCAGTCGCACGCTTGTGCCTCTGCGCCACGACATGCGATCTATCTATTATATTCTATCTTACTATTTAAAACTACTGAAAAGATTGACTGAAAACATTGGGTGATCTTTATACTCTACGCCTTACAAAACTAAGCCTATATAAATTTCACGCTTTATGCATTTAGTGATTTACTTATAATTTATTCGAAGAGAAGGCAATGAATATTAATCACTGTTGGTTTCAATATAATTTCTCTAAAGGATGAGGTTAACTTTAAACAGTTTGGTGTAAGCTAAGGGTGAAAACTGATTTTATAATAATAATACTTATAAATAATCTTTGTATAAAACGCTTGTGTTATTGAGGTAACTGAAGACAGCGTACAGGCGAAACTCGGACACTGTAAGCTAAAATTTGGTATGTAGATATGTAAAGATAAGATAAAGATAAAAGATATTTATTCCAAAATATTTTACAAATTGAGCAGTCGAGACTTCCCAGTAAGTAGTCAAAGACACTTGTGTTGCATAACACACATAAATTTATACATACAATACATATAACTTAATAGTAACAAAGCCGTGTGTGTGTGTGTGTGTGTGTGTGTGTGTGTATATTTGATGTGTGTGTGTGTGTGTGTGTGTGTGTGTGTGTGTGTGTGTGTGTGTGTGTGTGTGTGTGTGTGTGTGTGTGTGTGTGTGTGTGTGTGTTGTGTGTGTGTGTGTGTGTGTGTGTGTGTGTGTGTGTGTGTTTGTGTTTGTGTGTTTACATGTGTATGTGCATGTGTGCGTACGCATGTGTGAGGGTGGTCTGTGCATTATTTAAAAAAAAAGAAAAATGTATCCTTAAAGAGTGTAGAGGAGCACTAAGAGGGAGAAAATCTCGAGAGTTCTACGAAAATTTAAAGAGACGGGATTTTACGTTTCAAATTCAATGGAAATGAAGTCACAGGTTGCTATTAGTATAGATTTGATAATTTCTGTAGATTTGTAATGGATATGTTTAATTTTAAAAAATATTTTTTAACTTTTCTAAATATTTTTCTTTTCTTACTGAGTAAATAACATTTTTAAGAATATCATTTAAAAAAAACATTTGCTCTTGCCAAATGATGATGAAAACAAATTATTCTTATAAATAATACAGTAAATAACAATACATAGAAAGAATTTGTAAAAATCTCTCTCTTTTTCTTTCTCTCTCTCTTCCTTTTATAAAAAATATGTAAAAATTAAAAAAAAATCTATAGGTATTCCCCTAAAACACTTCATTCGATTTCAAACTGGACATAAGCGTATATCTAGCAAAACGCTTATAAATTAGACCAACTACAACTAACCGCATCAGCATGCCAGGGAGAGAAGCAATTTTGGCTGAGTTAGTACTTTGGTGCCAAACAAGCCTTGACTCATAACTTATGTACGTCTGATATACAAAAACAGTGTGGAAGAACAGGTCGTTTGGGACAAGACAAATGGATATATATAGACTGAGCGGTTAATAAAATTTTCAATATATTTTATATAATAAAAAATTGAGTTAATATATTTTTTTTGGTTTCATGACTTATCACGCCTAGAAGGGCGAACAGAGAGACCGTAGTGTCCAGACACTGTTGTCCACGTTCCTCTCGTTTTTGAAACATTGCGTGTTAAATGGTGAATCCCAACGCTAAGCTTTGCTTTGCTAGAGTGAAAAAATGACAAATTTTAATCATTGCGTGTTAAGTGGCTATCCTCAAAGCTGCGCTTTGTCTTAATAGAGTGAAAAAAAAAATAATTGAAATATATATTTCATCTAAGTAGGAATCGAACTCAATGTCGTTTAAAGTCACATTATTATGGCTTTAAAATTTGTGTTGTTATTTATTTATATTTACGTACTCTTGGGACTCTACAAGTCTTGGCTAAGGTTCGTTTCAAGTTATTAACGATGGCCTTAGTGCCACTCACGATTTAAATATAGATTTAAAGGGCCCCTCTGTTTTAATTATTAACGCTTACTTTCACTGTCTGTTTCTTTCCATACCTAATCAAATTTGAATCTATAGTTTTCACCTTTTATCCCGCTCCGACACTCCGTTAGCTGCTTTCTGCCCGAATTCGACATTGCGTGATGATTGGTGAAGCTCAACGCTACGCTTCGTCTCACTAAAATAGAGAAACAAGAATAATTTAAATATAATTATTACCCTGAGCGTGAATCGAACCCACAACGCGACAGACAATATAAATATCATTAGTAAGCTTAACAAGGCGGTCTCAATAAAATTCATACCAATTTACTTTGAAGAATCACTTATCGTTCTTTGATCTATATCTACAATATAAGTAAAGTAATTTTAACAAATTTTGTAATATTAAATTTCTTCATTTCATTGATTATTATGTTTTCGATAACAATTTAATCAAACCTTAGGAGACTAAACTTTGATATTGGAATAAAATTGTTTTCAGCTTCAGAAAATTTTGTAAGAGCCAATAAAGATCTTTTAAGAAATGATTTCTTTTTTAACCAACTTCAGCAACAGGACTATATTTTTTTTGTGTCTACCGCATTTTATTATTTGAGTATTATATATTAGTATCGGAGGGGGCTATGTCCGGTGAATATGGCGGGTGGGGTAGAACGTCCCATTGAAGTGTTTCCAGGTAAAACTTACCTGGTTGATAATGACTGGTTTTGCCACATGTGGCCGAGCATTGTCATGTAATAAAATCACTTTGTCGTGTCTCTGCTCGTACAGTGGCCGCTTTTCTTTCAGAGCGCAACTCAAACGCATCTACTGAAGTCGATAGCGAGCTCCCGTGATAGTTTCATTAGGTGTAAGCAGCTCCCACCAAATGCAGAGAAGAAGCTTAGAACAATGGATATTTGGTTTAGGCGACGATGTTGATGCGTGACCCGGCATACCCCACGATTTTTGTAGTGATTGTCGTAGTGAATCCACTTTTCATCCCCAGTGACGATGCGGTGCAGAAAACCTTTTCTCTTTTGTCGTTGAAGCAACAATTCACACATGAGAAAACGTCGCTCTACGTCTCTCTGCTTCAACTCATACGGCACCCAATGTCCTTGCTTTTGGATCATTCCTAACGCTTTTAAACGTTTTGAAACTGTTGACGAATCTACTTGTAACGTTTTCCCAAGCTCTACTAACGTTTGATATAGATCTTCTTCAAGCAATGCCTCCAATTCTTTGTCTTCAAATTTTGCCGGTGCTCCAGAACACTCTTTGTCTTCAAGGTCAAAATCATTACTTTTGAAGCGCCTAAACCAGTCTCTGCACGTTGTATTCGACAAAGCATTGTCACCATATGTCTCAACGAGAATTCTGTGTGCTTCTGCTGCAGATTTTTTCTGAATAAAGCAGTGCAATTAAATTCCCCGTAAAAATACTTTATTTGGCACAAAAGTACACATTCTCACAAAAAGCAAATAAATATGTTGTTGACACTGTGGTAAACTCTATTCTACTATAGTTTGAGGTTACATATACCACTACTTTGGTGATTCGTTACCGTACGAAATTCCAGGCACAGAGTGCCGCAACGCCATCTTTCAAAAAACAGCGAGAACTTATTCTATTATTACATAAGCAGCTTCACGCTGTATCCCGTATATCTGGGTAGGCAGCAGTGACAAGGCGTCCACACAACACGGTTCCCACCGGTTTACCTTTTGTTAGTGACAATAAACAAGCTCTGACATCTAAAACCGTCTAAAAAAAGAGGTCATCATCAAAATTCGATAGTGAAATTACTAAATAACTTTATATCTTATACCGGCTATCCTTAACACACCGGCTTCTCTCATTACCGGCTAAATATATATACCAACTACCGTACATATATACCGGCTAAATTTACCGGCTTTCCTTCTTAACATTTTTTCCTATTGCCAGTGGTAGGCAGAGAGAACCTAGTATCAAGACTTTTTCCACTTTTATTTCATTCGTCCACCCGAATTCAGAACATTACGTGTTAACTAACGGAACTCAACACCGCAGTATATCTTATCAAATTATTAATACATATTACCAATTCCTATACACATAATTGACTTGACGTTGTTTCTATTGAGCGATACAACTGAAGCTGTCTGCAAATATGCTTCATTTGATCTATTGTTTGGTTTTCGAATGAAAATGGATTCTGCATTCAGCCTTCTTTGATCATCAAAGTGCAGATATATATAGTTATATATACATTATCTATGTATATGTTAATAATGTTTGACTTGTAACGGTTGTGGGTTCGATTCCCACTTGAAATAATTTTTTTAAAATAATTTTAGTAAGTTTACTAAATTTAGTGGTTTTCCTTTTTCGCTCCACACTGATATGTATTTTTTATACATTGGAATAATACCTTTTTTTGTTATTTTTGCTTAGAATTTGATTTTTTTTTTGTTTTTTTTTATCTTCACTCTGTAACCCGCATATAGCAGGGTAGGCAGAGGAAACCAGAGAACCTAGTGTTAAGACACTCCATTCTCTTTCAACAATTCCGTTCCCCACTTTCCGCCGAATTGAGGCATTGCGTGTTGAGTGGCGGAAATCAACGCCGCGCTTTGCCTTGTTACCAAACCCAAGAAATGAAAATACTAAATTTTACATTTCCTGGAGTGGGAATCGAACCCACAACCTGTCGCGTTTACAGTCTCACGCTTGTGCCTCTACGCCACGACAGGCAGTATTATTATTTTATTTTTACTTTTGAAGCAATGTATTAACGAAATAAATATATATAGTATTTTCTTACTTACTTTACTTATTACTTTCCTAATGAATAGCAGCTTCACACCTTTTCCCGCATAGCAGAGTAGTCAGAGAGATTTCAGTTTCAAGACACTCAGTTCACCACTTTCTATTCAATATCAAGACATTGTGTGACGGAATTCAATGTACTTTATGTTAATAGAACGGGAAAATAAATATGATGTAAATATAATAATTACCCCGAGTGAGGATCGAACCCACAACCAATTTCATTTACAATCAGATGGTATTTCACTGCATTATGATGGTTTTTACGTTTTTTTTTATCTTCACACTGTATCCCACACATAGCATGGTAGGTAAAGGGAACCTAGTGCTAAGACACTCCGTTCTCTCAAAATTCCCGTTGCCTACTTCCCGCCGAAAAGAGACGTTGCATGCTGAGTGGCGGAACTAAACGCCACGCTTTGTTATATTACCAGAGCGGTGAAATTGAAAATACAAAATATTATTATTTTTTTTTTATAGCTTCACGCTGTATCCCGCATATAGCAGGGTAGGACCTGAAAAAGTGATAAGAGTGATTGAGACATTGCGTGCTGAGTGGCGGAACTCAACGCCGCACTTTGCCTTGTTACAAGACAACAACTAACAAGGCATTATTATTATAACAATTTAATATTTTCATTTCCTGAAGGAATAAACCCACAGCCTGTCGCCTTTATATAAACAGTTGTATTCCATAGAAATAACCAAAAGTTATTTTTAAAGTGCTTATCGTAAATTACAATGTGCATCGCTTAAAGCGTAACAGTAACAAAGCGCCATTATCCACCTCTGATTTACGTTATATCTGAGCGGAACACGTTGCCGCTTAATTATCTCTGTTCATATATACTATACTATATGAGCGTTCTGTATTGATGTTAATATTTATTTATTTTTTGAAAACTTCGTGGCTCAGTGGGACGTTTGACCGTCTGAATGCGATCAGTAATGGTTTCGATTCCCACTCGAGGGAATGATGACATTAAACTACTTTTATTTCTCCACTCTGCTAAGATAAAGCGCGGTGCTAAATTCCGTCACTTAGCACGTAATGTCTGGAATTCGGACGGAAAGCGGTGAACGGAGTGTCCTGACACTACGTTTACTATGACTACCCTGCTTACGTGCGATAGAGTGGAAAGCGGGATTTTTATTATTTTTTTGAGGCCTTCGTAACGTAGTGGGACAATTGACTGGAAACGTAATAGTTTTGGGTTTAGGGTTTGAAGGGTTTAATAAATTATTTTCATTTTACAAAATTTTCAAAATGCTTACTTGATTTTTAAAAATACACACGAGATTGCTTTTGACAGTAAACGATGATTGTGGGTTCAATCCCCACTCGGAAGACTCATATAAGACAACGCACAGACAAGTTCCGCCACTTAACGCACATCAATACCTTCAATTTCCGGCGGAAAGTGGAAAAAGTGTCTTAACTCTCTCTCTATCTTTCTGGTTATTCTGACTTAAAAAAGAAATTTTTTTTATGTCATGATTTATTTACATACATACATAGCTTCACGCTGTATCCCGCATATAGCAGGGTAGGCAGAGAGCACGTAGTGTTAAAACACTCCGTTCCCCACTTTCCACCGAGTTGAGGCATTGCGTGGTGAGTGGCGGAACTCAACGCCGCGCTTTGCCTCGTTACCAATATATATGTATGTTGATTTTGATTATGGATGATTTATTACTTCCGTCAAAATTGCACATACACTCTTCTTCGACAACAATATATTAACAAGATCTACAACTTCATATATAAAGTGTGTTTCCGGTCAATAAGATACTGATATACTATTATTATATTTGGTATAACTTTGGTTTGAGTAGAACTTGGTCGGGTAGTTGTATCCTTGTGAATTGGGGAAAGCAACTCAATCGCTCTATGGTTTCCTTTGTTCAGTATATCCCACTATGTTCTTTGGAAAATTTGAATGTAGAATATTATGTTACAAAATGATTTTACTGGATTTGTATTAATTACATACATACATAGCTTCACGCTGTATCCCGCATATAGCAGGGTAGGCAGAGGGAACCTAGTGTTAAGACACTCCGTTTCCCCACTTTCCACTGAATTGAGGCATTGCGTGCTGAGTGACGGAACTCAACGTGCTTTGCCATTTTACCAAACCCAGGAAATGAAAATGCTAACATTTATTGGAGTGGGAATCGAACCCACAACTTGTCGCGTTGTATTAATTAGATTTATCTTATTTATATATATGGTAATACGTGAAAGAAAGTCTTAGTAGAGTCTTTTAGGCTATTACTGCGAAATGAGGAAGCGTCTGAAAGTAAACGCGAGTAGTTGTAGATTCAATTCCTTTTCATGGGAACGATCATTTTTAAATTATTTTAAATTTTCTTTTTCTTAAAAGCCAAAGAGTTAAGCTCCGCCAGTCTATACTTAATATTTCTAAAATAACTTTATTTCTTTTTTTATTTGGCTTACCTTCTTCTCCATATACGAGTACATTTTCACTACCATAGATTTCATAATACTTTATCCGCATAATTATCATAAAAATGAGTGAAATGAATAAGCTTTTTTTATTGCATAGTTAACTGGCGAAAATAAGCCGTTATATATCGGCTTTTATAATCACCATCATGCGAGTGCGTGCGAGCGATATGGCGCTATACAAGCTCTAAAGTGAGAAATATTTACAAATCTATGAATGAACCAAAGTATAAAAAGTACAACTATTACGAATATCTTAAAAACTCGTTGGATTTTACATATTAAATGAAACTATTTTAACCGGATTAATCGCGTATATCTTAGTATTCTGAAATATAATACATTTTTGGAAACCCGGCGTTTCGAACACTACAGTAGTCCGTAGTGATTTCGTTCGATTATAACTAAATTTAAATAAACCCACATTTTTTTTTTTTTATTTGTTATTATTTAATAAATTTACATATATTATATTATAATTATAGGCACTACAAAAAACCACTCAGGCTTATCTCGAGTGCCATATTCGTCCTTATTATTTATTAAGTTATATTTATATAATATTTTTTTAGCAATTGTTTAATATTCATATGAGTAAGTTTCGATCTTATATTATATTCTAATCTATTTATTAAGTGAGGAACTATGTATGCCCTGGTGCGCTTACCGTATTTATTATTAGCCGATATAGTTACTAATTTATTATTTGTTATGCTGCGTGTTGTTATGTTATGAGAAACTTTATTGTGAAAGTCTAAATTAAAATAATTTTCATTTACTATTAAATACTTGATATTTTCATATAAAGGAAGAACGTTACAATGCTTAAAGATTATTTTTTCATCATAAGCCGCTTTTAGCTTAATACTTAAAGGGATGATGGTTTTTAGAATTCTAGTTTGTAACTGATATACATATCATAAACATCAGTAACATAACACTAGCTATCATATGAGCAAAAATCATCAAAATTGGTTTACCTTGAAATAAGTTATGCGGTAACATACGTAAAGAAATACACTCGAATTGGTAACTTTTTGATATTGGATCAAAATAGATTTAAAATATTTTTGTTATTTTAAACCATTATATATAATTATTAATATTATTCTTTTAAATCATGGTATACAATAATTATTTATAAATACTTTATTAAGATTTACAAAAGGTAAGCCGGTGGGAATCGTGTTATATAGACACTTCACCACTACTAGGTCAAGATCCATTAGTCCATGTAAACTAATTGGAAACGCAAACTTTAGCTTCATAATTAGTTAATTACTACTGTTTGACTTGTTTTCTTGAAATATAAATGTATAACCTTCTTCTATCACGCCTGTCGTGGCGCAGAGGCCAAAGCGTGCCACGCGACAGGTTGTGGGTTCGAATCCCACTCCAGGAAATGGATTTTTCCATTTCCTGGGTTTGGTAACAAGGCAAAGCACGGCGTTGAGTTCTGCCACTCAGCACGCAATGCCTTAATTCGGCGAAAAGTGGGGAACGGAGTGTCTTAACACTAGGTTCCCTCTGCCTACCCTGCATATGCGGGATACAGCGTGAAGCTATGTATTATGTAGGCGTTGTCTACTTAATGTCTTATTTTTTTTTAAATGCAAAGCTGTTCCTACTTTAAGAAAAGCTGAAGAGAACATATAAAAATATACGTACATACATACAGTGTTAAACATACGACACTTTACTTTAACAGCGGTCGTAATCGAGATCATAAATCGCTTATACGGTGTCGATGGCATGACGAATTGCAACCATTTGTGAGTCTACAAGTAACTTCTAACTCAATGTTTTGCGGGTAAAGGAAAGTTATCTTTTATTAGTATTGAATGATTCCAATATATTATAGTTATTTGGAATTTTGGACTTATTTTTATAGTATTAGATAAAAGATTTTTTGGTGGTAGGAGGTTCGTCCTCCGTCTGGCTCGCGACCACTATCATGTCAAAGACGAACCGCCAAATATCTTATGATGTGTTCCGGTTCGATGGCATATAAGCCAGGTTTTCCCCTTTCCCACCCATCCTTTCCCCAAAATGTGGTGGTTCCGATAGCGGACTACTACATTATCCTCCCTTTCCATCTGTATCCTCTA
>JAKGSA010001748.1:0-25332 GCA_033558755.1 Philaethria dido | reverse complement strand
CTGCTCGTTTGCCATCCGGTATCCATAAAAAAAAAAAAAAGAACTTTGTTTTCCGTGATTTTTACATATTTTTAAAGGATTTCATAAAAGAAGGAAGTTATCAATTCGACTGTATTTTTTTGTGTGTTATCACATAACTTTTTACTGGGTTAACTAATTTTGATGATTCTTTTTTTATTTGATAGCTAGTGCTTTTGATATCCAACGATTCAAATTTAGTTAAAATCGGACGAGTAGTTTTTGAGTTATTCGTAATAATTTAACTTTTTAGTGTATTTATATTTAAATACAAAGCTTCCTACTTAAAACATATAAAAATATATATACGTATATACGTTTGTGTTAAACATACGACACTTTACTTTTACAGGGGTCGTAATCGAGTCATAAATCGCATATACATTGCAACATTTTTTTGTTTGGTAGTAGGAGGTTCGTCCTCCGTCTGGCCTTCAGTGACCACTATCATGTCAAAGCACGAACCACTCAAATATCTTATGATGTGTTCCGGTTCGATGGCATGTAAAGCCAGGTTTTTCCCCATCCTACCTATCCTTGCCCCAAAAATGGTGGTTCCGATAGCGACTTCTATGCATTGGTCCCCTCCTCTTCCCATCTTGTATCCTCAGGCTGGCAACGCAAGATGCGTTCATGGCGAAGGTAACCACTTACCATCAGGTGGTCCTTCTGCTCGTTTGCCATCAGTTATCCATAAAAAAAAAAAAAAAAAAACCATTTGTGAGTCTACTTGTAACTTCTAACTCAATGTTTGCGGGCAAAAGTGGAAAGTTATCTATTATTAGTTGTAAATAGTTCCATTATATTAAAGTTAGATTAGAAACATCTCTTTGTTTATCCCGATTTTTTTTTTGCCATCGTAGTGCAGTCTGACTGTAAATATGAGTGATTGTGGGTTCGATTCCTGCTAAAGTTCCGCCATTCTACACCTAATGTTTCAAATTACGACAGAAAGCGGAAAAGGAGTGTCTTGTCTAGGTTTACTTCGCCAACTTTGCTGTAGGGAAAAGAAGCATAAAGCTGATTTGAAACAAATACTTTAGAATATTCGAAGTTTCAAATACTTTACAGTAGTCTATGGTCACAGGTAATCCGGTTGAAATAGTTAAATTTAAAACGTTTTCCCAACCAATCAATAAATCAATGATAATAAATAGGTAACTAAAATATTGGGCATCTCTTAGAATCTCTTTCTTGCCTATAGGTTATGTAATAATGTTATCTTATTTCCTAAGCTTAGTTAAGTAATATGAAAATATAGAGAAAGTTAACAACAGAAACAGACCACGGGTCCGTAATGATCAATTTTTTTTTTTGACTTCACGCTGTATCCCGCATATAGCGGGTTAGGCAGAGGGAACCAGAGAATCTAGTGTTAAGATACTCCATTCTCTTTCAACATTTCCGTTCCCCACTTTCCACCAAATTGAGGCATTGCGTGCTGACTGGCGGAACTCAACGCCGCGCTTTGTCTTCTTACCAAACCCAAGAAATGAAAATACTAAACTTTACATTTCCTGGAGTAGGAATCGGACCGACAACCTGTCGCGTTTTCAGTCGCACGCTTGTACCTCTGCGCCACGACAGGTGATCAAAATAATCATAAAAAAACGTTTTCTCAAGGGGAAATCGAATTTATAACCAGTCACGTTTACAGTTAGATGACGTCCCACAGCACCACGACGGCCTTACCGTTTACCATTTACTTTAGAAATATCCTATGTAGCGGAACACAACATAACGGAACACAACAATAGAGTGGAGTAAAGAAAATATTTTGTGTATACAAATTTGTTCAAATGAAAACTGAATTAAATGGTCATACAATGTACAGAGTGATTCTTTATATATACTTGTATGTATTATTTCATGAAAATAAACTTCTATGGAAAAATACATACCTTTTGTCTTGAAATAATTAAGCCATCATGGCGCAGTGTAACAGTTGACTGTAACCTGTGAATGATTATGGGTTCGATTCCAACTCGAGTTCATAATATTTAGTTTTATCTGTTCTGTTTAAGATTAAGCCCAGCGTTGAGTTCCGCCTCTCTACAATAATGTCTCAATTCGGGAGGAATTCCCTCTGCCATATAGGATAAATAGTAAAGCTGCTGTTATTTCCCCGCTCTTGTAAACCAATATCCGGCGTTAAGTTTCGCCACTCAACCAAAATCTCTAGGATTCAGGCAAAAATTGGACGAAGTGTCTTAGCACTACGTTCTCTCTACCTACTGTGCTATCCTTGAAAAAGCGTAGTCACCAAAAAATAATGAAATATATATATAAGTTATACTTGAAAACATTTTAAAATTTCAAAATAATTAGTTTAATATAAAAAGTGTTCGTAAAATGTATTTGCAGTAGGAATAAGGAAAAGCGTAGCGAATACAAGCGAGTCCGCTTATCTGACGAATTGGATACATTTGGAAGATTAAAAGTAAATATTGTGGTACAATACAAAGTAAAATATCAGAGATACTATATACACGTTTATGTAAAGATAGAAATATATTGAAATAGAGAGAAATGAAAAGAAATAGGGATGTATTTCTCCGATAACGCTTGTCGTGGCAAGTAACAGTAAGCGCGACAGGTAGTGGGTTCGATTCCCACTCCAGGAAATGGAATTTTTCATTTGGTAAGAAATAACCAGAGCGCTAAACGCTACAGTCGATTTTTTTAATTATATTGAAATATTATAATTGTTGTAGAGCAGTGTGACAGAGTCTGACAATGAATAAGATGGTTTTGGGTTCGATCTTCGCTTGGGGAATGATAATAACTTTATTTATTTATATCTTAACACTTAGTGCTAGTACGTCTCTACATAATGAAGAACGGAGTGTCTTAACACTAGTGTTTACGTGACTATCCTGCCATAAAGAAGAGACTATTAACAGAAGATTATTTTTCATCATTATCAAATGTTCTAATATGCATTAGCTTTATTTGAAAATATGCACCTATGTCCGGTTCTTACAACATTACAGGTATGACCAGAAGAAAGAACAAACATTTGTTTATAGCTTCAGGCTGTATCCCGCATATAACAGGATAGACAGAAGGAACCTGAGAACCTAGTGTTAAAACACTCCGTACCCCTCTTTCCGCCCAATTAAGGCATTGCGTGCTGAGTGGCGGAACTCAACGCCGCGCTTTGTTTTATTACCAAACCCAGGAAATGAAAATACTAAACTTTTACATTTCCTGGAGTTTTAGTCTTTTTGTTAAAGTAATTCGTTTTTTTATATGTTAATCGTGTTTGTCCACACGTTTATGAATATAAACGATAGCTCAATTAAAAATGTTTTCACGAAAATTCTGGTAATTTCAAAATTTAAGCCACTGCCGATACAACCGCATCCCAATTAAGAGGAAGCCTTGACACCTACATTGATGGTGAATGCTTGGATAAGTACAATTTCTTATGTTAAAAAAGCAGCTTCACGTTATACCAATTTTCAACCTACCTTTATACCTTCATACCTTGTTTTTAAACATAATATTTTTTTAAAATAATGAAAATCTGAATGAAGCTGGAATTGAAACCGCGCTTCTTGGAAACCGTCGAAGCGCTCTAACGACTAAGCCATACGTTCTTATCCAATAAGTTAAAATTCTTATACGTTTATACGCATTACGATGCAAGTAAGAATATATATATCTCCTTAGGTATAAAATATTTAATATAATATATTATAAAGCGTTGTTTAACGTAGTGTTGAGTCCGCCACTCAACACGGCATATCTTGATTTCGTAACAAAATGGAGAACGGAGTGTCTTCACTTATGAGGAGAAAATGTATAGCTGCAAAAAGTACACAACAAATTTACTCAAAAAAATCATTGAGACTATATTAACTGACTCCAAAAAGGAAGAGGTTCTTCAATTCGACGAGTAGTTTTTGACTTATTTTTAATAATTTACATTTTAAAGAATTTTATTTGAAGTCAATTTTCTTTTTTTTGTTAATATCTTAAATATAGTATTAATAGAAAAAAAACTGGTAACAAATTAAAGCGCGGCGTTGAGTTCCACCTCTCATCACGTAATACCTCAATTCGACGGAAAGTGGGAAACGAAAATTTCAACAGAAGAACAGAACGGAGTGTATTAATACTAGGTTCTCAGGTTCCCCCTACCCTACTATGTGCGTGAAGTTAAAAAAAAATATAATAAAATGCCTCCTCCATTCTAATCTAACATTACAATCCAAGTTAAAACATCGTTCAATTTGTTAACAGTAAATTGGATGCGGCTTAAATTGCCACGTCCGATAGTTAGCTGGATTCTATAGAAGCCAGTGCTGTGTCACTATGATTAAATTAAATCATTGTACATATATTAGCAATTTATGTGTGAGGCGTGAATTAGTTGATATGTCGATTTTAGTAAAATATTATTTTATTAAAACTGTAAGAGAAAAATTTATAATAAAATTAAAATGCAAGAATAAAACGTACGCGGCGTTGAGTTCCGCCACTCAACATGCAATGTATCAATTGAGCGAAAAATGGAGAACGGAGTGTCTTAACACTAGGTTCCCTCTGCCTACCCTGCTATATGCGTGATACAGCGTGAAGCTATGTATGTATGTATGTATGTAAAACGGGAAGCTATATCATAATATCATAATATTTTTGAAGTTTTAAAGTCTTAATCACACACTTTGAAAACGAAAAACATTTTAAGAAAATTATTCATTCAAACATTTTATAAAAATTTAAACGTAGCGAAACTCGAGCCTGAAGCTCGGTATAGAACGCATGGCATGGTCAGAGTGCTTGGACGGCTTCCAAAAGACGCGGGTTCGAATCCCGCTGCGTACAAATTTTAAACGTTTTCTGAATACACTTATCATAATCTCTATTAATAGTATAAATGTGAATGTAAATTCACAACAGCTTGGGTAACAGCTAATGTTTATATACGTTTTTAATTCTTTGCTGTTTCACTCTAGATAGAGTGCACGTGGTTCTCAGTTAAGTTGGTGGTACGCCTCATGATTTATCATCAATCATCACTTTTTTTTTGGTTACCTTACGTAAATGACCATTGATATAGCAGGTTTAACAGAGAAGGTAGTGTGAAGACACTCCTTCCTTAATTTTTCGTCCAATTTACATACATTGCGTGAAGAGCAGGGTAATGTTTGTGTCTTTATTTAACTTCACGTTGTATCACTAGCGGGATAGTCAGAGAGAACAGAGCGCCAAACGCTACTTTAAGAGAAAATAATTTAAAAATAATATTTGCCTCTACCGGGAATCGAATCAACAACCAGTCGTGATAACAATCAGCTATTCTACTGTGTGATGGTTTCACAAGTTAGAACTAACAAAATAAAAGGAATGATTTGAAGATCCATTCAATTTTCCTTAACGAGTTTGACGTTCGTTTGCTTTAAGCCTAAAACACGCAATTAAGTAAAGCGGCGACACAGAAAATTAATTCTAACGATAACCAAGACGCTACGGCTAAATAACTGTTATCCACTGGTGTGAGGGATATTTAATGCTATGTTACTATTTTGACGTGTCAACTATGGGTTGCTAAGCAATGTGTATGTCATAAACAAGTTGTAACAAGCATATAAGAAGTTCGGACACAAAGCTGATATAGAACGCATGTGAAGTGGTCAGGGCGCGTTGGACGGTTTCCAAGAGGCGCGGTTTCGAATCCTGCCGTTCAACATGTAAATAAATATGTTTTTCTGCTCCTAAGTGTGTGATTAACGCTTTAAAACTTCAAAAATATTTTAATAAGTAGCATTTTTTTTTTATGGATAACGGATGGCAACGAGCAGAAGGACCACCTTGGATGGTAAGTGGTTACCTTGCTCAGCTTTGAAATTATTGATCTTACACCTCTACCCCAGAGGATGGCGGTAGATGCGTTGCCAAACCCCAGGAGGATAAGTATAGGGAGGATTTTATAAGGGATATGGACAATGTGGTAGTCCCGCTTGACGGAACCACCTAGCGATTTGGGGTGAAATGGGTGGGAAAGGGGGGAAAACCTGGCTTACATGCCATCGAACCGGAACACATCACAAGATATTTGGCGGTTCGTCTTTGACATGATAGTGGTCGCGAGCCAGACGGAGGACGAACCTCCTACCACCAAAAAAATAGCATTCTCTCTTGCCAAATGATTGTTCTTTGAAATAATCTTTGGGTAGCAGAAATTTGTACAAATCTCTCTACAGAGATGGTAACAACATAAATAAGTTGTAATAAGCGTATAAAAATTTCGACGCAGCCGGATATAGAACGCATGGCTTAGTGGTCAGAGCTGTGTGAGTGGACGGTTTCCAAGAGGCGTAGGTTCGAATCCCGCTGCGTTCAAATTTTTATAGGTTTTCTAAATATATTTTTCGTCTCCTAAGTGTGTGATTAACGCTTTGACACTTCAAAAATATTTAATGTGTATGTCACTTTATACAAACAAATGGTAGTGTGTGCAATATTTAATTCATTAATTAACATTTTTCTAATACATTGTTGTAAATTATTTAGGTTTTGTATGATCCTTCTACAACTATAACAGTTATAACTTTAACTGTTCCAAATTTCTCACTTTTCTGTTCGCATAGTTTTCATAAAAATGGGTAAAAGAGATATTGGTGTACATACATATATAACAAATCTTACCTTTTACATATAAAGGGGTGCTAAATTTTTGACCATTCTTCATGTATCAACAGAGGAATCCAGTATTCCTATCGCACTGCAGGAACTGTAAGGACTAGTAGAGTCACAACCTTGACAATCGAAAAAAAAATACCCCTCTCTATGGCCTAGTGGTTAAATTGCAGCGTAGTGCAGTGCAACAGTATCTGTAGTAGGAGAATATATAGAAGGATATATAGAGAACCTCCCAATATATGCTGCTATGTGGCAAATACATTTTTTTAGGCTTCACGCAAGAGCGTGCAGCTAAGAAGCTGGTCTAGTGGAGAGGATCGAGTTTAAGTCCGTTAAAATCCATTCACAATCCAATCACTCCACTCGAGTTCGAGACATTACATGCTATGTGGTGGAAGTCAATGTCTTACTCTATTTTACCAGAGCAGCGAAATGAAAATAAGCTAAATATTGATTATATTTAAATATTATTACCCCTAAGTTGAAATCGAGCTCACAGCCCGTTGCGTTGACTATCAGGCACTGCACTACTGCGCCACGATGGCCACTAAATAAATAACTACAGAAACATATTTGCGCCTAAAACATTTAATCAAGCAATATCACGCCAATGGAACACTGCCTTTATTTCATAATATAATTTATAAAACATTTTAATCAAGGCATTCCTAACGGTAACAACTGCCAAACGACTGTCATCTCGCTGCTAATTTTCGAGATTAATTGAAATTTAACAAATATATAAAATGTATCAACAACACGGATGAGTATAATTAATAATTATTTTGACTGATATCATCTACAAGTATATATAAATACGTGAAGCAAAAACTTTGGATCCCTTTTTACGAAAATTACGCGGACGGAGGAGCATAAAACTTGACACACTTATAGTTTATTTATTAGATTATAGTTTTTGGTGGTAGGAGGTTCGTCCTCCGTCTGGCTCGCGACCACTATCATGTCAAAGACGAACCGCCAAATATCTTATGATGTGTTCCGGTTCGATGGCATGTAAGCCAGGTTTTCCCCTTTCCCATCCATCCTTTCCCCAAAATGTGGTGGTTCCGATAGCGGACTACTACATTATCCTCCCTTTCCATCTGTATCCTCTAGGTTGGCAACGCATCTAGTACATCTCTTGTGTTGTAGATGTTCATGGGCGAAGGTAACCACTTACCATCAGGCGGTCCTTCTGCTCGTTTGCCATCCGGTATCCATAAAAAAAAAAAAGTTTGTATAGCGAAGGAGTGCACATTGATAATATCTTACTAAAATAATGCGTAAAAATATATTCAATTAATAAAATAAATGTTACACATACTACCATGGTTTGACATCCATGCTTATATAAAGTGACATATACATAGGATGCTAGGACGCGTTATTAACGCGTCAATGAGGACACTAGCTATTATTATAATGATAAGAAATTAAATTGTATTTTGTCGCGTGTTTCACGTTATTTAAAGTTGGCTAAGAGCGTAATGTTAAATTTCTCCGTTCTCCGATGTCCTCTCATTCTAGAAAGATCTATTTTTAAGTGGGTCCTTTTTTACCTATAAAAAACATTATCTACACATAAGAGGAAACTAAAATATAATAAAAAATGATTTTCAATAAAGTTTGAATTGCTCTCAAATATGCCAAGCACCTTCAACCACTATAAAGCCAAGCACCTTCTATATTTTTTTCTTTCTTCATCTGTCACATTACCAGGAATTGCATGAAGTGGCGCTGGAAAAAATACTCTGTTCTTTACTACCCTTACATGTAAAAAACTGCGTGCGTATTTTGACTTTGATCTGCGGAACTCAACGCTGTAAATCTTATATAAAATCATAATAATGAAAATATTACGAATTAGCTATTCAGACGCCACGTCCGCCATTTCTCAAGCATTTGTAAGATTGCTTGGGTGGTTGAGCAGCGGAACTGAACGCCGCAATGCAATTAATTGACCATGGCATTATCATATTTAAAATAAAAACAATTTTCATTGTACATACAAGACTGAGTTAAGATATATTTGTGGGATTCATTTTTTTTAGCTTCTCGCACTGTATCCTGCACTTAGCAGGATAGGAAGAAGGAACCAGAGAACCTGGTGTTAAAACACTCCGTTCTCTTAACATTAACGTTCTCCACTTTAGATTAAATAATTATCAAATTAAGGAAATGCTAAACGCTAACTAATGTACCATTACAAAGGATAGGTATCAAACAGCTTAAATGATAAGCTATTAGAAGTTCCTTTGAAATTCAGTATTCAGAACCGCAAGCCAAACCTGACTAATATGTTCAATTGTATTGTTAAACTAATTCAGAGTATTACCCACCACGCTCAAATCCTTTAGAGATTAAGTAAGGAGTTGATAGTGAAAACTAAATCTATGTGTTTAACCGTCTTTCGAAAAAGAAAATAGTTCTCAATTTGAAAATTGGAATTTATATACTTTGTCATTCTTTTTAATTATTTTTTATGAGTGCTAGTGTCTCCGTCGACGCGTTAACAACGCGTTGTCTTTAGCAATATATATGTCACTGTATATTAACATGGATGTCAAACCATGGTTGTATTTTTCAATTATTTTATGAATTTATATACTTTTTATGCATTGTTTTAAAAAAATGTTAGCATTCTGCACTCCTTCTCTATATAAACTATAAGTGTGCCAAGTTTCATGCTCCTCCGTCCGCGTAATTTTCGTAAAAAGGGGTACAAAGTTATTGCTTCACGTATTTATATATAGATTTCTGTATAATTTTTCACTGGGTGTTCATTTTTTATGTGTTACCTAGTGGTTCTGATGTGGTCCCACTTAAATTTAGTTAATATAGAACGAATAGTTTTAGAGTTATTTGTAATAATCTTACTTTTTAGTGATTTCTTTAACGTCAGTATTATTTTTATGATTTGTTGGAATATCAATTGATTTTATAGTTGGTCAACTGACTTGTTAAATCATCAAGTTGTTTTATAGATTGTCAATTGATTATTATACAAAAAGTAATCTTTTATAATTAGTATGTCTTTTGACATTTACTATAAAATGGTTGCCGCCACTCATACTGTGTTCTTTACGTGTTAGAAAAGCAGTCTTTTCGAGTCTTTCTTTTCGGTGAAATATAATTAATTTATAAAACCGAATGACCGTTTTATTTACCCTAACCTCCTACATTATTAAATTCATAATTATTATTATTATTTTTTTTTTTATGTATAAAGGATGGCAAACGAGCAGAAGGACCACCTGATGGTAAGTGGTTACCTTCGCCCATGAACCTCTACAACACCAGAGATGTTGTATGCGTTGCCAACCTAGAGGATATAGATGGAAGGGGAGGACAATGTAGTAGTCCGCTATCAGGTCCTACATTTTTGGGGAAAGGATAAGGTGGAAGAGGAGAAAACCTGGCTTACATGCATCAGACGGAACACATCATAAGATATTTGGCGGTTCGTCTTTGACATGATAGTGGTCGCGAAGAGCTAGACGGAGGGGACGAACCTCCTACCACCTAACAAAAATTATATATGAAATTTAAGCAATATTTCGTATATGTTAAGTTTCAATAAATCGCTTACACACAATTTAAGGACTAAATTCAAATGTCTTTTTCAAGAAACTGTAAAACTCTTTTTGACAAAAGTAACTACTTCAGACTAGCAGCACATAGGCAAGTAATTTTCAGATCTCCACTTAACTTGATCCTGGCACTCATCTTCACAAACGAAACCTAAAACTTGATTAGGCCTAAAAGTTATTTATTTAAATTATTTGTTTTTCTCTCCTCTGGATCCAGACAAAGGCGCGGCGTTAAGTTCTGGCGTACCTACAGTGTCCGTTTTCCATTTTCCTAGGAATTTCAAGGAATCCTGACAGTGCTCCCTCTCATTTTCATGAGATCTCTATTTATATATATAAGCATTGCGTGCCAAAGTGGCAGGGTCTTTCATCATGATTAAATATAATGAACCAAATGAAAATAATAAATATTAATTTCATTTCCTGGAGTGGAATCCGAACCCACAACCTGTCGCGTTTACAGTCGCACGCTTGTGCCTCTGCCACGAAAGACATTAAAATTTTCATTATGATAAAGTGTGTTATGGACTCGAAGAAATAAATATATTTAAATTATTTTCGTATCATTGCTCTTACAAAAACAACGCACGGCGTTGAGTACTGCTAGACAACACGCTAAGTCAATCGATTTCAGGTTGAGAATTTAGAACTGAGAATCTTGACACTATGTTTCCTCAACTCCCTTGCTGTCTTAGTATAAAGTATGAAATTGATTATATTTAAAATTCATTCACTTAAAATAATTGTGAAAATATGAAAATTAAAAATTAAATATACAATTAGAATTTAAGACACATTTTAGAATTCCAGAACAATTACTGTAATATCAAAGGGCTTTCCATGTTTTTCAATTTAGATTTCTATTTCAAGAATGCGAGTGTACAAATAGACATCAAGATGGCTGGAAGGCGGAACGCGTTAAAATATTGTATGGTTAAATATATTTAATTCTTACTGCTATATTAGACTGAAGGCCAATCAAGGCACAGAAACACAAAGCATGCGACTGAAAGCGCGACAGGTTGTGGGTTCGATTCCCACTCTAGAAAATGAAAATAATTAGTAATAATATTTAGTATTTTCATGTATCTAGTTTTAGGTCAGGCAAAGCGCGGCGTTAAGAAGTTCTGCCACTCCCAACACGCAATACCTCAATTCAGCGGAAAAGTGGGGAAGCAGAGTGATAAAAAGAGGGCAGTGTCTTAACACTAAGTTCTCAGACCTCTGCCGACCCTGCTATATATGCAGGACTTAGCGTAATAAAAAAACTCGCTAAATTTATTATTTATAATGCCAAATTTATTTAACTCAATAACTTTACATTACGTGTAAAGTCTTTTTCCATTGACGGCAAAGGATAGGTAAAAGTTTGAAGAATTTAAGAGCCAGCGAAAGTGCATAACAGTCGATTAGAACTTTAAGACGTTGTTATCTAAAGATAGTTCAGTGTTCCCAGCTTATAAAATTAAAGTGCGTCCTAGTACTGCGTTGAGGATTACGTCACTCAATATGCAATATCATGGAAAAGAGGGCAGGTGTCTTGTCGTTAGATTCTCCTTGACTGGCGGGTTTCACGGATGATTGGGGTAGTTCGTGGGCTCAACCGGTGGCGAGTAAGGAGGATCTCCGTGAGGTGTAGTAGTTATATGGGAAGACCTCTTTACAGCCACGATCCGGAGTCCTGCGGACCTTGGGTGTATCCGTAACAGTTTCCTCACGTTAAAAAAAAGTTCTCTTTGACTACCTTGGCATACGGTAAAATGGTTGAGTGGGAGAAAGTGTACCTGATAATAATAACTTGTTGATATCTTATTCTATTATCTATAAGCGTGGCCTAAATAAATAATATATTTTAAATTTAGTCAGTCAGTCAGCTTTACCTTTATACCGCATTGCCGGGTAACCAAAGAGAACAACTTGGGTCACTCTGTCCTCCACTTTCCGCCCGATTTAAAGTCATTGTGTGTTGAGTGGCGGAACTCAATGCTGCGTTTTGTTGTTGTACGGTGGGAGGCGGCGAAAACGAAAATAAATCAAACATAATCGTTCCACCAAGGTAAATCAGAACCCATAACCTCTACAGTGAAGACTAGACACTACACCATGATGATACATTTCCATTTATTTCATAATCATTTCGCAGACATTCCGTATACCTAAAAACCTTAAATAAAAACTTATTTTTCCCCACATATATGGCAAAAACAAGGCCACCATAATAATTCTTTACTGATGTGGAAATGACGTCACCTAAATAATATATTTAAGGTGCAGACCTGGAAACCCCAAAATAATCTATAATTAATACATGACAGATTTATAATGTTCTTGTTTCATTTTTAACTGAGTACTATTTTTATTCTTGATTTCCAGTTTTTCGTAGCTTAAAGAAATTCAATTTTAACTCAAACTATGAAACCCAAACTTGCGACTGCAAGCGCGATGGAGTTGTGCGTTCGATTCTGGCTCTAGGAAATGAAAGTTATAAATATTATTTTATATTTAGTGACGCCGCAAACAACAAGGTAATGCGCGGCGTTGAGTATGCCATTTAACACGCATTAAATTCAAGGGGAGAAGTGGAGAACGGAATAAAGAGTTAAGTTTGTTTTTTCACCTTCACGCATATCATGATAATCAGAGATATCTATTATCAAATATTATTCCGCTCTCCACTTTCCCCTCGAAATCCAACGTCCAAGTGGCGAAACTCAACGCCGTACTAAGACGCATTCTGATTTTATAAAACAAAATGGTTAAATTTCAAACATAGAGATAGAGAGAATCTTTAGCGCACTATCTTGGATAACAACACGTCTTAAAGCTCTAGCCGACTAAGCTATGCGTTCACTTTCTGCCACTTTAAATTCTTTAAACTTTTACCTATCCTTTTAAGCGTCGGTGGTCTTGGGGATTTAGATGTTTTGTAATGTTATTTAGTAATGAAATCTGGATTTGCAATAATAAATCTTGTCAAAGTAAAATATTCATCAGTGTTTTATAAATTCAATGTTATGTCAGAGCTCAGTCTGCATGAAGTCAGTGCAACGGTATTCAGGTCATGAGTGATCGGTCCGCGCCAGCCTGTGATATCTTTCAGGAGCCTGATTGCTGACAGCTCTTTGCCAATGATCAGAGATGAATTTGGAATTCTACATTACCTAACATCGATAGGCTTTGCCGCAGGTGAGCCATTCCACAGTCTCAATTATTGTTTATTAAATTGACACTGACTACTGTCGGCCACAGTTCTTTATAATTAAGGAGCGTGTTACTAAAGACAAGCAGTATTACGCTCTATCCCTCAGGATAATCAACTGGATAGACAGAGTGAACCTAGTACCAAGACACCCCGTTCGCCGTTTCCTGTTCCAATTAGATATATTGAGTGTTAAAAATTAAATTCAAATTCGATATATTGAGTGTTTTTGGAACTCAACGTCGGGCTTTGTCTTAAAGAGCGGAAAAAATAAAATTATTTAAATATAAACGTTCTCCTGAATGGGTTTCCGAAGCGAAAGATAATGTACCTATTCTAAGCTGTGGTTATTAGACTATAGGACATAGACCACTAAGCTTATGAATACTAAGATAAGATAAGAGCTAAATAAACTCCATCCATTTCAAAATTAGGTAACATTTTACTAAAGTGAATATAAAATTACTGCATCCTAACAATTTTAAACCGAAGCTCAAGTTTATATGCACATTTACTCCATACTCTACACTTCCCCAAGTAATGGAACTACATTATCATAATATCTACGTAACGTAAGAATATTACCACAAACTTATCAAGTGAAGTTACGATCGCTAAGTCTTAAACTGACAAAACTACTGAGAAATATTTAGGCCTACACTCTATGTAGAGCTTTATTTCTAATGAAAATCAATACTTAGTCTATCTTTCTTATTAAATTGCCTCGAATTTGTTAAATGAAACTATTTTAACCAGATTAATGGCGTACATTTTAGTATTCGGAAATAAATTTTTGGAAACCCGAAGTTTTTACAGTAGTTCATAAAAAAACAGGTTCACCCTTTATCTCACTTCAGTCAGATATAAGTGTCAAGGCACTCTGTTCTCCACTTTCTCCTCAAAATTGCAACATTGCGTGTTTAGTGGTGGAATTAGACACGCTTAGTCTTACTAGAACGGAAAGGCCAAAATAATTACGCCGAGAGGTAATCGAACCCACAACTAATCTCGTTTACACTCACACACTGTCTTACTTCATGATGGCCTCTCAAATTCTTCTAAACTATTCTATACACATGTGACGAGGGGTAAAAATTTTAATTAGGCAAGCCGGTAAATTAATATATTCATGGTATAAATTTAGGGAAGTCAGTATTTAGGGAAGCCGGTATTTTTTTAGAGAAGTCGACATATTTAGGGAAGCTGGTGATGTAAAGGTATTTAGTAATTTCACTATCGAATTTTTATGATGACCTTTTATTTTAGAGGGTTTTAGATATAAGAGCTTTTCTTTTGCTATTTCATCCCTATTAGTACACATTTTGCTACAACGATAGAATTGTTACAACTACGTTCCAACTTCTCCCTACAACGTTCTTCCTAAAGCTTCACTACATTAAGATCGTTATATAGTTTGAAAAGAAGCTGTTGCCTTTGATTTACGAGTTTACTATCAAAAACAGTTAATACAGACCATTATGGCGCAGTGGAACAGTGTGTGTCTATAAACGCTATCAGTGGGTTCGATCCCGCTCAGGGGAATAATTATGTTTAAATTATTTCTATTTCAATGCTTATATATAGCATAACACGGCGTTGAATTCCGCCACTTACGTAAGGTTTTGATTTCGAATTATAGACATTATGGGTTCTCTCTAACTACACTGTTATACGGTAAAATATATATACTATTTATTAAAACAAATATACTATTTAATTGACTAACATTTTGACACCTGTCCTGGCGCAGAGGCACAAGCGTGCGACTCTAAACGCGACAGGTTGTGGGTTCGATTCTCTGGCAAAACGCGGCGTTGAGTTCCTCCACTCAGCACGCAATGCCTCAATTCGTCGGAAAGAGGGGAGCAGAGTGTCTCAACACTAGGTTCCCTCTGCCTACCCTGCTATATGGGGGATACAGCATGAAGCACCTATGTAACATTTTAAACAACTTCAGAAAAGGAGGAAGTCATCAATTCGACTGTATTTTTTGTGTTACCGCATACCTTTCTAGTGGGTAAATCAATTTTGATGATTATTTTTTTATACAATAGTTAACGTCTGTGATGTAGTCCCATTGTAATTAAGCTAAGATCCGACTAGTCGTTTTTGAGTTATTCGTAATAATTGTACTATAGTACATTTTCTTGGAAGTCGGTTCAAAAGTCGGTTTTAAAATCAATCGTGAGTATTCACGAATGATATGACAATTTTTTAGATAAAGTTAATGCAAATTAGTAATAGAGATAGGCCAAGTATTGATTTCCTTTAGAACCAAGGCTCTACATAGAGTCTAGGTCTATATATTTCGCAATAGTTTTGTCAGTTTAAGACTTTTAGCGATCGTAACTTGACTAGATAAGTTTGTGGTAATATTCTTGCGTTATATACGTATTATGATAATGTGATTCCATTACTTGGGGAAGTAGAGTATTTTTTTTTTTTTTTTTTTTTTGTTTATCGGATGGCAAGCGAGCAGAAGGACCACCTGATGGAAAGTGGTTACCTTCGCCCATGAACATCGACAACAACTGATATGTTGTAGATGCGTTGTCAACCTAGAGAATACAGATGGAAGGGGAGGACAATGTAGTAGTCCGCTATCGGAACCACCACATTTTGGGGAAAGGATGGGTGGGAAAGGGGAAAACCTGGCTTACATGCCATCGAACCGGAACACATCATAAGATATTTGGCGGTTCGTCTTTGACATGATAGTGGTCGCGAGCCAGACGGAGAACGAACCTCCTACCACCAAACAAAAATGGAGTATGGAGTAAATGCGCATATAAACTTGAGCTTCGCTTTTAAACTGTAGTAATTTTATGCAGATTTCAGTAACATGATATTTACTTATAAAGGTATACAAATTATTTAGTTCTTATTATTAGTAACCAGGCGTTATGATTGCTTGTAGTTTCGGAATATGCATGAAGCTGTAAAAAAAAGTTTATCTCTTTGTGTCTTAGATTTTAATTTTACAGTAATATCAATTTTAACAGAATTTGATTTTTTTTTTAACTTCACGCTGTATCCCGCATATAGGGTAGGCAGAGGGAACCCGAGAACCTAGTGTTAAGACACTCCGTTCTCTTTCAATATTTCCGTACCCCACTTTCCGTCGGATTGTGGCATTGCGTGCTGAGTGGCGGAACTCAACGCCGGGTTTTTTATTGTTACCAAACCCACAAAATGAAAATACTTCATTTCCTGGAGTGGGAATCGAACCCACAACCTGTCGCTTTACAGTTGTACACTTGTGCCTATGTGCCACGACAGGCGTTAAACAGAATCTGATAAGAAGAAAAATAAAAATAAGAGAAGAACATAATTCAGCATTTATTATGAAAAATATGTAAATTCTATTTTCTTTCGCAGTTATTACTTACTACTTGTTCCCCGTAACTTTGTCTGCATTTTCTTACTATTTTCGCTTATAAAAAAAAGCTTCACGCTTTCTTTCTCATAGCAACCTGTCAAAATGAGAACCCTAGTATCATGACTCTCCGTTCATCCCTTTGGGCCAAATTCGAGACTGTGTGGCGGATTTCAACGCCGCGCTTTATCTCACTAGAGTAAAAAAATAAAAATAAATTTAAATTAAAAATTTTCCCCTATTAAACATAAAAAAAGCATTTTTCTAATGTATTTAGAGAAATTTCTCAGTTTTCCTTCGCTCGACTACACATCTAAGAACTCTTCATGCCATATTCAGCTTTCTACGCCCAGTAGTTTCAGCTGTACGTTGTTTATATGGATTGATTTTTCAAGTGGAAATATATTTATAGAATGTTCATTAAAATCTGGATTCTTAAAAATTTTGTCTGTCGTGACGCAGAGGCACAAGCGATGCTTGTAAACGCGACAGTTGTACTTCGATTCCCACTCAGGAAATGGAATTTTTCATTGGGTTTGGTAACAAGGCAAAGCGCGGCGTTGAGTCCTTAGCACGTAATGCCTCCATCTGAAAGTGGAGGGAACAGTTTGTTTGAAAGATAGCAGGTGTCTCAACTAGTTCTCAGATTCCCTCTGCCTACCCTGCTGATACAGCGTGAGGATTAAAACATATATATTTTAATTTTCTGGGTCTGGTAACACAAGGCAAAGTGTGGCGTTGAGGTTTCTCCTCAGCACACAATGCCTCAATTCGGCGAAGCTCTCTGCCTACCCTTTTTATGCGAATACAGCGTGAAGCTAAAAAAAAGCGGAATATGAGTGTGATACTAGATTCTCTCCTGACGGAATTAAATTATAATTTCTTATCGAGCTCAAATCAAAATTCATATACGCTTGTTACAACTTATTTATGTTATGTCATTTGTTATATTTTGTAGCTATTTCGTTTTTAGTTTCAGACTGAATACTGTGATGTTTTAAAGAGCTTCAAAGTTTGTATAAGAATCTTGTTTACTTATAAATGATAAGTCTCAAGAACATTGACCGACTTCAAATAAAGGAGGTTCTCATATACATTTTCGAGTGTAATTTTTATGTATGTTACTACAAAACTTTGTACTGTGAGAACAAATTTTGATAATCCTTTTGTTATATGATAGCTACTGTGTTTGTTGTAGTACAATTTGAGTTTAGCTAAGATCTTATGAGTAGTTTTTGAGTTATTCGTAATAATTTTACTTTTTTGTGCATTTCCTTTGAATTTAGTTTTCTTGTTTTATAGAAATTTTTATTTTCAATTTCACCCATACATTTTTCGGGAAATATATTCTTTTCAGGGAATCATAGTTTAATATATCAGTTTATTTGAAGAGATGTCTTTGCATACTGAATTTAAAAAAAATAATTTTGGAAAAAAATTGCCAGAACAGCATTTTAGCACGCTTTAATTAGTCTTAATTAACTCCTGTCGTGGCGCAAAAGCACAAGCGTGCGACTGTAAACGTGACCAGGTTGTAGATTCTATTCCCAATCCAGAAAATGAAATTTTTCATTTCTTGGGTTTGGTAACAAGACAAAGCGCGGCGTTGGGTTCCGCCACTCAGCACGCAATGCCTCAATTCGGCAGAAACTGGGAAACGAAGTGTCTTAACACTAGGTTCCCTCTGCTTACCCTGCTATATGCGGGATACAGCGTGAAGCTATATGTATAGTTATATGTATGTATGTTAATTATATTAATTTATCTATGAATATAAATACTTTGCAAATTTGGTATCCTTTTCAGATCAACCAGAGTACCAAGAAAGCAACTTTAAGCGTTTTTTTTTTCAGTTTCTTTTTAAATTAATTAGATATTATCTTTCAAATATACCTTTTTGTTAAAACTAAATGATTTATTTTTATTAATCTTTAAAAATAGCCTAAGCGGAAATCAAACCTACAATCACCACCACTATAACAATACTAGACCATCCAAACTAAATATTCAGAGAAGATATTACGAAAGTTTCAACTTAAGATCAAGATTATCGCACATGTGAAGTTTCATTTAGGTGACCATTTATCTATGACTACTTACCATATAGAAGTTAAGTGTAGAACCCTAGATGTAGTTTTGTCTTCTTATTACGGTGCATAGAATTGAAGATGGAGTACCCATGGTTGTAGGTTCGAATCCACTACGGGGGAACCATTACATGGTTGGGTTTTGCCACTGAATGTTGAATCTCTTCGAAAAGCGAAGAGCGAAGTGACTGTATATTATTTTTTAAACGGTTACTATCATGTTGTAGGGATGTCAGTACAGATGGCTTATGTGGCTAATATATCTATCTTTTTTTTTTTGTACATGTATATATTTTAAAATTATTTTGAATATACACAATGTTTAAAAATAACACTTAATTTAAGGCAAAGCGCGGCGTTGAGTTCCGCCACTCAGCATGAAGTGCCTCAATTCGGCGAAAAGTGGGAAGCGAAAATGTTAAAAGATAATGGAGTGCCTAACACTAACACTAGGTTCTCTGGTACCCTCTGCTTACCCTGTTATATGCGAGATACAGCGTGAAACCAAAAAAAAAGGACACTCAATTTGTGACACTAAAACCACTAAATATAAAAAATCGCCATTACTTTTCTCTATAAAATACAATTTACGGCGTCAAGTTCCGCCATTCATCACACGATGTCTCAAATTCAGGAGGAAAGCAACGATCGGAGTGTCATGACACTAGTTTCTCACTGAAATGAAGGCATTCCTTGTTAAATGGCAGAACTAAGCGCCGCGTTATCTCTTATATAAATTAAACAATCATTTCCCCGAGCGGAAATCGAACACACAACCACATGCACTTACAATTAGACGTCCCACTGCGCCGCGATGACCTCATAAATACTAACTAAATCAGAAATTATCCATAAACTCATTAAAAACACAAAGAAATTAACTATTTAAGCCTAAATGTAATCAAGTTATTACTCCAACAAATTTAAGAGTCGTTAACTGCAAAGAAGCCGAGAGTTATGACCGTCATTATAATTTTAGATGGGAGTCACCTCATAAACCGGCATTAAGGAGATATAAGGTGCTTTAGAGGTAATTCATTTCGTTGCTAAATTGACACTTAAAATATAATATTACATACAATCTGTATAGCGCCTGTCGTGGCGCAGAGGCACAAACGTGCTATTGTAAACGCGACAGGATGTGGGTTCGATTCTCACTCCAGAAAATGTTAGCATTTTAATTTCGTGGGTTTGGTAACAAGGCAAAGCGCGGCGTTGAGTTCCGCCACTCAGCATGCAATGCCTCAATTCGTAAAGTAGGGAACGGAATTGTTGTAAGAGAATGGAGTGTCTTAACACTAGGTTCTCAGGTTCCCTCTGCGTACCCCGCTATATGCGGGATACAGCGTGAAGATAAAAAAAATTCTATATCGGTTCATCCAGTAAAAAGTTATGCAGTAAAACTCATTAAAAATACATTGGAATAGAGAATCTCCTCTTTTTTGTTAATGTTAAAAACCATTTTCATTTTAACGTATGAATAAAGCAAAGCGCGGCGTTAAATTCCGCTACATGTAACAAGTAATGTTTCTAAAAAATTATAATTAAATAGAATTTTGTTGTTGGATTTTTGTTATTTTTTAATAAATGGGACCACATCAGAAGCACAAGCTATCGTATAAAAAAAGATTCATCAAAATTGGGTCATCCAGTAAAGTTATGCCTCTACCTTTTTTGAGTCAGTTAAAATTTAAAATTATTTTCACTTTAATACCTGGGTGGAACAAAGCGCGGTATTAAGTTCCGCTACTTAATAAGCAATGTGTCTGAAAAGTTACATTTTTATTTTATTAAGGAAATATTAGGTGTTTTTGAAGCTATAAAGTGTTAATCACACACTTAGGAAACGAAAAACATATTTAGAAAACGTATATTTTTTTTTTAAACGCAGCGGGACTCGAACCCGCGCCTCTTGGAAACCGTCCAAGCGCTCTGACCGTTAACCCATACGTTCTATAACCGGCTGCATCGAAATTCTTATATGCTTGTTACAACTTATTTATGTTTAAATATAAGGTAGTTAAGAGGTAATTCATTTCGTTCTAAATTGACACTTAAATATAATATTACATACAGTTTTGGTATTGGGGACTTTATGGGTATTAGCGTTTCCTTCATTAACATTATGGAATGAGACTGAAATGTAATTAGCTGTTACGCCTTTGTAAAAATTTGAAAATATATGTATATTTTATTGCATGTAGATGTAAGAAAGAATGGAGTGTCTTAACACTGGTTTTCATGTTCCACTCTGTCTACCCTACCTTATGCGGGATACAGCGTAAAGTTAAAAAAAAAAAATATTGCAGTGGTCTAGAGAGAGAACCCAGAGTAAGCCTCCGTTATCCACTTTTCACCAGATTTGTGAGACGATTCTGCAGAAATAGTAGGACTTTTACATTTGTTTTGCAAGAACAGAATTGAAAATAATTTAAATTTAAATATTTCTTTGGGAGATTGGAAGTGAACCTAATTATCGCGTTTGCAGTGAAATTATCGCTATTAGGCTCTTTTGACTGAAAAGTAAGAAAATAAAGACCAGGGAATTGAACCTACGACCGTTTGCAATCAAGATTAGTTCCAACTACGCTATTATATTATTATGAATATCTCAACAACTTCACTCTATTTTTAGGCAGAGAAACCCAAAGTGTCAAGGCTGTCCATTTTCTTTCTGCTGATCAAGGTATCCGTGTGTCGAATAACGGAACTCAACGTCGTGCCTTGTTGGAAATGGAAATAATTCTTAAATGTATTAAATAGACTATTTAATAGACTTGAGTAGAATCGAACCCGCACCCACATTTGACGCTACCCCCCACTGCCACTACATGGCCTCAAATAAAATACCTCCATACAAATAAATTCAAAAAGTACCGTACATAAGGTGATAAAATGTAAAATGAGTAAAATAGGCTGGTAAGGTAAAGTGAATGAATGTATTCATGACGAGAACTCGTATACCTATTAGGATTATCTGAATAAACTTTGCGTATAGGACTTTATAATTTACATAGAAATATTGTCATATTAATACCTATAGCTGATGTAGTTAAATAGTGCTGCACAATGGTTTATGGGTTTGATTCTAATTTTGGGAAATCACATTATAATAAAAGTTTTAACAGAAAAATACGCAAACGAATAACTCAAAATATATTCGTCAATTTTTAAAGTAAATTCAAATTTGCCACAACGGCACCCTACCGGCTTCTTACCCTAAATAAATGTACCGAGTTCAATGTACACCGACTTTCCTCTTAATTTACCGGCTTTCCTAACTAAAATTTAAATCCCTCGCCTCTGCTAGCTATCACATAAAAAAATATCATCAAAATTGGTTCACCCAGTAAAAAGTAAAAACTAAACTAAACAAAGGCTAAACTTGCCTACCCCAAAATCTCTAATTGGCTATAATTCGTATTAAAGGCATTCTCTGTTAATAGACTATATAAACGAATATTCTCCACATGACCGTATACATTTTTATTATGATTAGATTAACTGTATGAAGCATTTATTAGTTTTATGATTGTGACTCACATAAAAACCTTAGAAATAAATTTTATTGTCAGCTACTATCTACTAAACTATATATAAAGGATGAACCAAAATTATTTTCATACTTCAAAGGATAATAATAGTCATTGAAATTGATTAGACAAAGCGCGGCGTTAAGTTCCGCCACTCAGCACACAATGTAGAGTTTGACCAGAAACTGAAAAACGAAGAGCGAAAAGTATACAGTTATCAAATCATTTCTATTATTCTAAAGTAATAAATATTAGGGAATTATAATATTAAGGTTCAACAATTAGCCTCAAAATATTAATTTCATCCCCTTTATAAGTGGTTAAAATTCAACAAATACCACTTATCTCTAAAAGGTTTCTTGCTTAAAAACGTTATAAGTAAATAAATTTGAAAATGAGTTTAAATATTGTATAATAATTAAAATTTTAACAAAAAAAGAAAACAGAATTCAAACAAAATGCACTAAACTTAACATTTAAATGAGAATGGGAGAATGCTAATAGTGGAAAATGATGAGTTTACATACGAAAAACTATATTCTTTCTAAAAAACCATAGCAGCATATCAAAAACTCACTACTAAAAGTAAAAAATCATTAATCATTCAACCAAAAGATAGTTTTAACTTCACGCTTCACCCCGCACACTGCCGAGTTATTTGAGAGAATCTATCCAACACTCCGGTTTCCACTTATCCCCCGAAGCCGTTGCTTGTTATGCTACGAAACTCAGCGCCATAATTTGTATACAATCATTTATTTCATGGAATCGAACCCACAACCCATTGCATTTATAGTCAGTCTATCTTTCGCCACAATAACTTCTATATGCCAATAATAAAATAACAAGTAATGGTTTTTTTTTTTTTTTTTTTTTTTTTTTTTTTTTTTTTTTTTTTTTTTATGGATAACGGATGGCAGACGAGCAGAAGGACCACCTGATGGTAAGTGGATACCTTCGCCCATGAACATCTACAACACCAGAGATGTTGTAGATGCGTTGCCAACCTAGAGGATATAGATGGAAGAGGAGGACAATGTAGTATTCCGCTCTCGGAACCACCACATTTTGGGGAAAGGATGGGTGGCAATGGGAAAACCTGGCTTACATGCCATCGAACCGGAACACATCATAAGATATTTGGCGGTTCGTCTTTGACATGATAGTGGTCGCGAGCCAGACGGAGGACGAACCTCCTACCACCAAAAAAACAACAAAATAAATTTTTACAAAATTTTATGACCGCTAAGTTGTTACAGTAACTCAGTATTACGACCGTTATCGTATTGCCCATACTTTGAATTTAGGTTATTTATGTTCTTTGTCACTGCTTTGGTTATAAATTGTTGATTTTGCTTTATTTTAGTACTGAAATTTCAAATATTTTGAAAAGACGAAGAGTTAAGTTTCTCTTTTCTTTTTTTAGTGTTTATTTGCTTAAAATGTTTGAGATTTGTTTTAGCAGCAAGAGCGGCGAAAGAGGTAGAGAGAGACTTCACTTGACCTTTAAGAACACAGTATCGATGATAAAATGCATGAAAACTCCCCCGGAAGGCATGTATGAAGTGTTTAATGACTGTGGACGAGGCTAAAGAAGTAGCCAGGACTACCCCGCTATGGATACAACGTGAAGCTAAGTTAGGATTTATTTATAGTGTTTATCTTCACCATAGACTTCACCTTCATGCCTTTTTAACTTTTCTTTGCTGTAATTTCTCTTGATTTTCCATTGCATGAATTCGGAGGTAAACTCCAACACATAGCTTAGGTATTGGTTTCTTCCGCTAGTGGGTTTGAATGTGAGACCAGAAAGTTCATGTCGTTATAGCCTCCTTCTTTCGTTTTTTAATGTTTGAGATTTGAATCGATAACCGTGAGATGAATATGGACGTGTAAATACACGTTTCGTGGGTCGTATTTCACTCAGTGAAATGTTTATATTGAAAACTGTTTTTTTGGTTGCTTGTTTTGGGTCTGCAATTGTAGGTATAACATAAAAAAAAATTCACACAACAAGCAATTTCGTTTTAAGAGTTAAAAATAAGGAAACGTATAGTTAGATTTTCTGTATTTTTTTTTGCAGCTTCTAGTTTTTCCTTGCATAACAGGATAATTATATAAAATTTTGTGTTAAGAAATATTACTTTCCGCCCAAAATAAAAACATTAAGACACGTGTTGAGAAGACACTCCGTTCCATCTGCAAAAGCAGCTTTACGCTTTAATCCGTATAATTTTTCTTCTTCTTCTTAGTCGTTCATTCCTGCTGGAGTGGTTGTAGTCATGACCTGTCTTGTTTATCAGAACTTGCGAGATTTTTCCATTTGTCCCCTATCCTGCCTAATAAGAAATGAAAATAATATAAATATATTGTCATTATAACGACTGTCGTGGCGCAGAGGCACAAGCGTGCGACTGCAAACGCGACAGGTTGTGGTTTCGATTCCCACTCCAGGAAATGTAAAATTTAGTATTTTCATTTCTTGGGTTTGGTAAGAAGGCAAAGCGCGGCATTGAGTTCCGCCACTCAACACGCAATTCGGCGGAAAGTGGGGAACGGAATTGTTGAAAGAGAATGGAGTGTTTTAACACTAGGTTCTCTGGTTCCCTCTGCCTACCGCGCTACATGCGGGATACAGCGTGAAGTTAAAAAAAAAATAGTATAAATATATTCTCATTTCCCGTGTGGGAATCGAATCCACAATCAATCGTGTTTACAATTATTACTCGGTTCTCAGGTTCCTTTTGCCTACCCTGCTATATGCAGGATACGGCAAAAGCTAAAAAGAAATTCCAAAAAAACGCCGCGTTATACCTGATCAAACAATAACCTATTGTCAACCAATAATCAATACAACAGTTTATTTCAGTAGATAAAG
>JAKGSA010001747.1:0-39886 GCA_033558755.1 Philaethria dido | reverse complement strand
ATACGTATATTTAATAGGTTGATAAGTATACTGTTATTGAAAAATACGATTTATATATTTTTTTAGGATATTTACTGAAAAAATATATTTCTTATGATTGATTAATAGATTAAAAAAGAAAAGCCAAAAATAAATGTATGACATTGTTAATATCGACAGGTAAAATGCCATTTGAGCCAAAATTTCATAAATTCATAACTCAAAAGTGCTTATAAAAACCCGTTTGTATAAAGTATATTTGTTTTTCCCAAGTTCATCGTAACTTAATGTAAATGAGGCATGGTGCCTTACAACGATCCCGTTTGTTTAACATAATGTTTACGGCTGAAATTTATGTTTTCGGGAAAGCTTATAAAGAAAACTTTTTAATGTTTGACTTTATTTGAATATCCATTACATTCAAATAAAGTCAAACATTAAATGATAAATATTACATGAGATATTATTTTGAGCAAATGTAAGACGCTATATGTTACTTTGGCTACTCATATTTTTTTTAAAAATCGTTTATGACAAACGAAATAATGTAATATTAATAAAATAAAGTAAATTTTGCAAACATTACTACAAGCAATTAAGTTATCAAATAGAATTTTATTCGCATACTTTTATTACTATAATATATAGCAATTATGAGGCATAGTCCTAATTCTAGTTATAATCAGGTAAATACAGACTACAGTATACGTATGTTACATATACCATTTTTTATAGCACTATTAATGAAATGCAGATATCTATAATATACGTATATTTACGTATCTAAAATTTCTTAAGTTATGTCCTATACATTTTACTTTATCTATAACGGTTATTGGAAGAGCAAGGAATGCTTAGAGGTAGATTTGGCAAAGATTAAGCACGTCGAGCGCTTTTCAATGATTCTTTAAATTCTCTTGGGTAAAACTTCAGACCTTTCATATTAAATTTAGTGTATGCCTTGTAATGAAATGTGGAAAACGTATATATTTGAATATATTTAAAGTTGTTTGTTTATTTATTCATTAGATTCACCAGTGGTAATTAATTACATTGGATATAATTTTACAATAGTTTGTTTTTATTCTTATAGCTAAACCTTTAAAGGTGAATACCACAAGCAATTATAAGGACAAGACATACTTTTTTTACAAAATTAGTTATAAAATGTTATTAAATTACAATCAATGAATAGGAAAGAATACTAAAAAGAAAAAATATTAAAATTATTTATGTTGTCTGACACTCCTACGATATCTATCCAGACAGCTTCCGAAAGGATCCAAAACGCTTAAAACAATTGTATATATCGCAACTTTAGAATTATACGGATCTAATCAAAAAAATCATGATTTAAATTTTTTGCTACGAAACGACTTAAGACAGCGATCTTTATCGACATTGAAACAAGAATATAAATTAAAATGTTATTTAAAAAAAAACTATTTCTTTTCAAAAAACTTACAGGTATAAATCTATATTGACGTTTCCCAAAAATTGATATTTTTTAAATAGGTCACTATATGTGGAATGCGATATAAGTAAAACAGTTTTTTATAGATTAATAAAACTGTAAACGTTATTGGTTTTTGGTTCGATTCCCATTCCAGCAATGATTATATTTATATAAATTATTTTCATTTCTTCCTTCTTGTAAGACAAAGCCGGGCGTTAAGCTCCTCCACTCAAAACGATTGCGTGTTAGACATTGATCTCGGAGGGCGGAAACGAAAAATGAAATGTCTTGACACTAGAACTCTTAAACAGGATGCCATTGATGAATAAAAATTGATAGTTATTGTAAAACTTAGGAACTGCTTTTTAGTTAAGTAAAGAGGTGTTTGAGTTAATAAAATTGAACATGTTTTATAAAATATATTATAATAAATATGATAATGATAACGTACATTTATAAAACACCTTTTATTACATAGTAATCATAAACATACTTAGAACACTATGTGAAACGCCCCCTCTTACTATGTTTTTTATTATCTACCTTGCCATACTTAGAATTTTTGTTAAATAATCATGAAAATAGTTAAACACATAGTCTAGTTCGGAGATTTTCGGAGAGATTTTAATTATAAATTTAAAATTTAATTAGAAATGATTCTAATTATTTAGACTAATCTTAACATTTAATTGAAATACGAATATGATTAAACTTGATTACCCCAAGGACAGAACATTGATTGATAGCTTTTGAATTTTGTTTTTTTTTTAACTTCACGCTTGTATCCCGCATGTAGCGGGCTAGGCAGAGGGAACCAGAGAACCTAGTGTTAAGACACTCCTTTCTCTTTCAACAATTCCGTTCCCCACTTTCCGCCGAATTGAGGCATTGCGTGTTGAGTGGCGGCTCTCAAAACTCAACGCCGCGCTTTGCCTTGTTACAAAACTCAAGAAATTAAAATACTAAATTGTACATTTCCTGGAGTGGGAATCGAACCCACAACCTGTCGCGTTTACAGTCGCACGCCTGTGCCTTTGCGCCACGAAGTATTCTAACATTTAAAAATAAAATAGGGTACATCAGTAGCAGAATTACTAAGTTCTCAAGAGCGTGGCGCTCTCGTGAAACATGTGCTTGAGTCGGCGCGGGCGGAGCCGGGGGACGAGCATGCGTTGGAGCCTGCGCTTACACTACGACCTGGTCAGAGTATTGGTAAGCCACATAAATTCTGAATTATTTTTTTTTAGTAAGCATCTCATTCATTGTTGTTCAATATTGTTATTTCTCTGATATTTTATGATGAAATGTAAATGTGAATTTAATTTATCTGGAGGCCCCGCTTGTATGTCGTTTTACATGAAATGTATTTGAACCAAACAGTAGTGTGTGTAGCAATTATTTTATTAATCGTTTGTATTCTATTGCATTATTTAGAAAAAAAAAATAGATTTCTGCACTTCTTCTGCATATAAACTTTAAGTATGCCTAATTTTGTACTACCCTGTTCACATAACTTTCGTAAAAAGGATTCATATATTAATATATAGGTTTTATCCACAGTACCAGCGTGCGTGAGTCGCGGTGTAGTAGCGAGTATGTTTCCTCTACACGAACGCACTTCTCTAGAGAACCTAAGAAGGAAATGGGTCAAATCATTATTCTCTCCGCAACCTTTGGGTATGTATTTAATACTATTGGACGAGAAAAAGAACCTAGCGTGTGTGTATGAGTGGGTGATGGAACTCAACTCCTCTTGACAGACGGAAAATGAAAATAATTTAAATCTAATCATTCCCCTGATTGAGCATCGAACTAATAACCACTAGCGTTTAAAGGTCGTCACCGATATCTATATCGGCTTCCCTAAATATACCGGCTTCTCTAAAAATTACCGGCTTAGCTTTTTAAAATTTTCACCCCTCGCCACTGCCACCTTAATATGCGCGATAATGAGTGGAACTACTTATTTAAAGTAACTATTAAACTAATTTATTCAATTATTTTCTCAATTTCCAGACGAGATAAGTGAATATTTCGGCGTGAAGATAGCAATGTATTTTGCATGGCTGGGACACTACACACAATCGCTGACCGTTCCCGCTGTAGTAGGATTTATATTTTGGGTAAGATTTTTTTTTTAAATTACCTTCATATAGGTTTCGTGGCGTGGGCCTACGTCTAACTGTAAACGCGTTTGGTTGTGAGTTCAGTTCCCGCTCGGGGAAATAATACATAATTTTTTTTGTTTTGGTAAGACAAAGCGTTAAGTTCCGCTACTTAATAGTATGTGACTCGATGCCATATGGAAAACGAACATTCCGTTGTTGACACTAAGTTCTCGCTGTATAAGGTACACCAGGTACTTTACGAGACAACGCGTAAAGTAAAAGTCCTAGAGAGCCTAGTGTCAAAACACTTCATTCGTCGCTTTCCATTAGAATTCGAGACATTGTATGTTTAGTGGCAAAATTAAACGCCAGTTTTTGCCAGAGCGGAGAAAGGAAAACAATTTAAATACAAACATTCACACGCACGGGAATCAAACCCATAAGTAATCGCGCTCACAGTCCCTGTGTGGGGACAGGGTTAGAATACAGTTTCCATCTTCCGCTGGATAGCTTCCCGTAAGAGGCGGGTATCCCAGTAGTTAGGTGGTAGAAGATTCGTCCGTCATGTCAAAGACGAACCGACAATTATCTAATGATGTGTTCCGGTTCGATGACATGTAAGCCGGGTTTCCCCTGTTACCACCCATCCTTTCCTCAGAATGTGGTGGTTCCGATGGCGGACTGTCGCGGCCACTACATTATTTCCTCCACCTCCCATGTGAACACTAAGTCGGCAACGCATTTACAACATCTCTGGTGTTGTAGATGTCCATAGACGAAGGTTACCATAGGAGAAGGTTACTTACCATCACGTGGTCCTTCTGCTCGTTTGCCATCCTTTATCAATAAAAAAAAAAGGAAAAAAGGTCAGACTGTGACTGTGACCTCAATTTTTTACGAAGTATTTATCTTTATTTTGTTAATTTTTTCAGGTTTGGTTGGGGACAGCGAATGAATACTGGAAGGATATAGCGTATGTGTTGTTCTCATTGTTCAACGTTTTATGGGCTTGCGTTTATTTGGAAACATGGAAAAGGTACATTATTTTTATTATTACATTCCAACTATGTAGTTGTTAATACCTAAAATATTATTCCATTTCATTATTCATAAAGAAAATGGAATAATAGTGAGGATAATTAAATAAATTTATAAATACTTTTTTAACAATCTATAATTCTAAATTTTGTTATTGGATACAGATAATATATAATATAGAATGGTAGACATTATCAAATCCTTTCCAAAATAAACTAAAATTATTTTACGCACTTACTTGCTATATAATTTTGCCAGTATTTTAATAACGCCTGTCGTTGCGCAGAGGCACAAACGTGTGACTGTAAACACGTTAGGTTGTGGGTCGATTCCCACTCTAGGAAATGGAATTTTTCATTTCCTGGGTTTGGTTACAAGGCAAATCGCGACGTTGACTTCCGCCACTCAGCACGCAATGTCTCAATTCGACGGAAAGTGGGGAACGGAGTGTCTTAACAATAGGTTCCCTCTGCCTACCCTGCTATATGCGGGATAGAGCATGAAGCTATGTATGTATTTAAAAGATAGAAAACATGGAATAAATATTTGTGTTTTTGATACGCTCGTTAGAATAAAATTATTTAATATAAAATTCACAATAAAGACACAAAATAAAAAAATAAGAATTTTCTTTTATAATTGGTTATGTCACAATTTATTCCTCTACTTAATTAAT
The DNA here is from genome assembly GCA_033558755.1 of Philaethria dido. Classification (NCBI taxonomy): domain Eukaryota; kingdom Metazoa; phylum Arthropoda; class Insecta; order Lepidoptera; family Nymphalidae; genus Philaethria; species Philaethria dido. Next base: position 34,629 of record JAKGSA010001747.1, on the reverse strand, counting down.
ATTCTTTTCTTCGCTTTCTGTATAATTTTTATTTACAGGTATTCTAACGTGCTCGCGTACAGATGGGGCACGTTAGACCAAAGAGACGAACTATTAGTGGAACCGAGACCCTTATTTCAGGTAATTTTACAAAAAACTTAAAAGCTTCAAATATGCTATTTTTTTTAATATATATTAAATGATATGCTTTTTTCTCTTAGTACTCAGCTAATGATTGTGGATATAAGGTTGATAATAAAACATAATTTTTAAAATTTTTATGTTAGTTTTTCTGTTTAGTTTAGAATAGTATAGTTATTAAAAAGATAGAGGTTTTATATATATATATATATAAATTTTTCAAAAATTATATATATATATAATTTTTGAAAAATTATTTGCGTTAAATAGTAGACCATTTTCATATTGTGTAAGATTTTGGTTTCTTCACTGGTTAAGTTTATTTTATAGCGTGTATTGTGTTTGTCTTTAGTCTAAATAAATTTATATTAACGAATTTTTTTCATATATAAATGTTTTACATCTAGCTGATTTGCGACAATATGTTGTTTATAATTTTAATAAGTTATAAAATTATGTTTTTATATATTTTATTACTTATTAAAATTATTTACTTTATTTTGTTAAGAATTCGATCGATCTAAAAGATTGTTATATCTTTTCGTTATCAAATGTTATTTCACATAATAGCGAATGTTAGAATTTTACATATATTAGATATTAAATAAAATCGCACAAATACACACACATACATGTAAATCCATATCGAATTTCATTATTAGATACCAAGTTACATCACTAGTTACGTTATAATAATATGTTATAGTATTTATTTTTCATACATTTTGTTATACTAAAGTAAAACTAACTTAGGTTAATTTTGAAGATAATTTTATATTATTAATTAAAACTACTAGAAGAGAAAAGTAGTTAAGTAGTAAAAGTAACTTTTATACTTCTGCTATATATCTACTAGTTGAAAAGTAGTTTAGTAACTCAAAGCAATATTTACACATACAGTATATTTATAATGTTTAACCACATACAAAAATGATAAACGATGTTAACCGTTTGCTGTACATGTACCAGGGCGACATGGGTGCGAGTGAGGTGACGGGTCGTCCGGAGCCGCACTACGCGGCGTGGCGGCGGCGCGTGTGGCGACACTGCGTGTCTCTGCCGCTGATGCTACTGTGTTTGGGCGTGGCGACGCTAGCCACTTTCGTGTTGTTACGTACGCAGGTGATTGCTTGTTAACTTTCGATGTAAAAAGTGTGTGATGTATGTGTGTCTGTGGCATCGTAGCTCTTAAATGGATGGACCGATTTTGATGTGGTTTTTTTCATTCAGAAGGCAGTTCCTATGTTTGTATTTGTGGCATAAAATTGCATATACTTTTTTACGTACGATAATAATTATCGCAATTATTGCGGAGCGCATTGATTCTTTATTTTGCCTATTGTATACATTTCAACAACATAGAAGTAACAAAGCTTTAACGAAAATTGTGCGGACGGATTAAATATTGGATGGAGGAAATGACGCAAGCAAAACAATGTTTTTTTATAATAACACATTAGAAATATATTAAATATAAAATATGGTTACACACATTATTCTGTGTTTGATATAAACTTTTATTAAATTGACATACACGTTGCTAAGGCAACGCGTGTGTTACGTGTCATGGGGAATGTCCGTATATATACATATTATTTATGTTAGTTCAATTTAGCTCTTTAATTTTCGCAAATAACAAACAAATGGCTATTTAATTTAAACTAAATAAAAAAAATGAGACGGCTTATTATATTTTTTATATTTAAAGTATATTACACATTTGAGCCGTATATGTATATGAATTATACAAAAGTATATATGTCGTGGAAGCCGAGTTAAAAGGAGTAGGGACATAATCACCACCTTCGGACGCCCATGGTCGGTGTGCTCCACTGACAGGCGAAAGCTCACCAAAAAGTGAACTCTCTCGAAGAGAACGCTCTACTGACGCACGCTATTTATACTGTCTTTCTATAGTTTTTTACCAAATCATATTTCAAATATCTAATCAATCAATATAAATAATAAATACTCTTTAGTCATTATTCCCTAAGATATTTGTTTAACATTTTTTATTCAGGACTGGTGGGAAGACACGATATTTTATTTTAGTTGGATTCCACGAGCGTTCCTCGCCATATTGATTGCGGTTGAAGAAGAAGTCTACGCTAGGATCGCCAAGTGGCTCAACGATAAAGGTATTTTTAGTAGTATTCATAGCAATTTCATAGTAAAACTGAAATCGAATGTAACTAAGCTTATATTAAATAGATGTTATTATACGCGTATTCTAAATTACTCTTTGATTCTCTTATAGTTATTAGATATCTATGTATTTAATCTTTGATCTCGTTGTATTGTATGTATTTCTTGTATACACGATTACGGAACTCCACTCAAGTTTATAATTTCTATATATAGTTTCCATACAAGTTTTTGTAAAAATATGAAGCAGTTTGTTCTGAGCACTGAATATAAACAATAATAATTGTATTAATATATAAAATATTTCAAATTTCTGTCCACATTGAGTGAATTTTTCATATAATAGCAACATTTGCAGTCAATAACATAACAGAAAGTTTGTATTTTTTGCATGCAATAATCTTCCAAATTTCTTATAGCTCTAGATCTGTTCTAGATCTAAGTAGATTAAAATTAGCACGTATAATAAATATACATTAAATAGTTTATACATAATAAAAAGAAAATAGTAAAGTATCAATAAGTAGTGGTAAAATATGACTATAGCGCATATTATTTTCTCTTTACCGCTTACCAAACTGGAATGGACGAAATACAATTCATTGTTATGGTAAAACAGAGAACTATCGACTCGAGACAAAGTATGAAAACCATCTGATACTGAAAATAGCATTGGTTTGTATTTAATGCTAAAAACTAATGCCGTTCACGCTTTGTAATATACTAAAAAGTTTATTTAACAAAGGTTTTATATTGAACAGTTAATACAGTTTTTTTAAATTGCCCTTTAAGCATGTTATTTTTTATCTGTGCACGCTATGACATTTGCATGACGTTTTTATTTTTTAATTTTGATAGTTTTTACATTTTATATGTTGTAAATAATTAACAGTTGCAATTGAACATTACATATTTTGACAATCATTACTAAAGCTGAATTAATTATAAAAGTATAATCATTATATCAATCACAGTCGCCATGTTATCATGACACTTTAAGTTTTGTAGTCACTGACTGAACAGTGACTACAATAAATAAATAAGGAGCAGTTTCGTAATGTTAAACACATTAAATGTTAGACAAATTATTTGTATGATATACTCATATATATTATAATTTGGTATAATTATTATTTATATAACAGACTATTTTGCTCAAAAAATATTTTAATACATTTGAAATATCAAATTGAAAAGGAATATTTTTTACCTAGTACTTTATATATCAATTGCATATTTTTGTTAAAAAATTGCGAAATTGTTCCTTAAAAAAGTAGATTTGCTTTCTATGTATCTCTAAATAACTATGAATTAATTTTTATATGTATAAAATTGTTTTCTTTTACAGTTTCAGTTTGTGAACTCGTTCATGAGTTTGTTCTACATAGCATTTTATCTACAAGATATGGATAAATTGAAAGAAGTAAGTTTCATAGCTTCGCGTATTATCTTGCGTGTAGGGCAGCCAGAGAGAATCTAGTGTCATGACACTTCGTTTTCAACGAATTCAGGTGAATTCCTGTCATAGCGTGTTGAGTGGCAGCACTCAATGCCGCACTTATTAGAACAGGGTATTGAAAATAATTTTATTATACACATACATACATAGCTTCAACTTTGCGTTTCAGACACTGTCCCATTGCGCCATTATGGCCGCTTTTGACTATCATGAATGAGTTGGGAAATCTCTCATCGTACTTACTGACTATAGATGATTCGATTCCCATTCAGGTGAAAGTCGGTTTATGTTTGTTTGTTTAATGTATACTCTACTCTACATATCTACTCTCGCAATAACTAATTGGGACCACGCAAGGTCTTAATAAAAATGAGACTAATTTTAGTCAGCTTGTAAGAAAAACGAGAAATAAGTAAAGCTAAAAATATTTTTGAAGTTTTAAAGTGTTAAAATCCCAAACTTAGGAAACGACAATCATATTTAGAAAACGTAATATAAATTTTTAATGCCGCGGGATTCGAACCCGCGCCTCTTGGAAACCGTCCAAGCGCTCTGACCACTAAGCCATATGTTCTACTTCCGGCTAAGTCGAAATTCTTATACGCTTGTTACAGCTTATTTATGTTGTTAGCATCTCTGTAGAGAGATTTTTGCAAATTTCTGCTAACCAAAGATTTCAAAGAACAATTATTTGACAAGAGAGAATGCTATTTATTAAATAGTTTTAAAGTGTTAATCCCACACTTAGGAAACGAAAAATATATTTAGAAAAGAGCTAAAAATAACCTGATATATGAAAAAAAAACCATAATAATATATTTAAGGTTTTCTCAATTTTTGTCTTTTACAGGCGTGAATATGTTGATAGCTAGATAATGCACCCTGTGTAAATGTAATCTTTTTTTCACTCTATAAATAAAACAATCCTAATCTTTTTAGTCGAATTCTCAATTTATTCACCTCTGTTATAAATAAAAGGTTTTTATTTTCAACACGTCGTCCGTACAAAGGTACTAAAGGTTGACAAAAGTGTCAACTTTCACAATATTTTCATGTCACTCAACTAAGCTTAGGAAATAAGACTTTTTTTTTCCCTAAATATGTTTATATATTTTTCAGCAATTAGCTGTGTTACTTATAACTCGCCAAATAATAGGAAATTTGAAGGAGTCTGCGTTGCCATATCTCATAGAAAACTTAAGATTGGCTAAAATTTGTTTTGATGTTTTTGGGGCTTTGAGTCCAAGTAAGAGTAAGTATACTTATAATTTTGTACGAATTTGTGATTCTTATGTATATTACTTAGTTAATGAATAAAATCAATAAATAAAAAAAATATAAAAGGTATAATGAACACTGTACTAAGCTGTTGTTAACTATTGAAGCATTTTTCATCTTTGCGATTTGATTATCTGTGGTATTTAGGGTTGAGCGATTTTTTCTATATAAAATTTTGTCGACAATTTTTAAAATGTTATGTTTACTTAAAAATATATGAGATTTTCGATTCAATTCGATTTTTTGGTTTTTAAAATATATATGTTATTCTATCTATGTGAATGACACTTAAATTAATAAAAGTAATTATAGTGGATATCGTAATATTAAAAAAAAATAATAATATATTACTATAATACTAGTTCTATAAGTTAAACATTGTAAAATCATACTATATTAAATACTATTTTCAGTACCAACGTCAGCACAATTAACAGAATTATTTGAAAAAAAGACATCGTCATCAGGAGACCCGCCTGAAATGTTGATAAATGGTAGCACTGAGAAAGAGAGAGAGAAGGAGAAAGATGAACGGAGAGACTCGGACTGTAGGGAACCACTCGTTGGTCAGAAAGTTATACATCAAGCTGAATTGGAATCACAATTGTTTAAGGTAAGCTGTGTTTATATATTATAAGTGACAATGCCATAACATTGATCTAGAGGGATTGTAAGTGTGAGTGGATATGGGTTTGATTCTTAGTTGAGTAAATGGTTATATTTAAGTTATTTTCATTTCTGTGCTTTGGTAAGCGCGGTGTTAAGTTCTGACCTCATTACGCACTTTTTTCAAATTTTGACATTAGTTTCTTCTGTCTATCTTGCTATGTAGGATAAAGTTTGATAAAAAATGTATTTTTATATATTATCTATGTGATTTTTTACTTACTACCTGTTTATAGTATATTAAAACTGTGTATACATTGAATATATTTACGAGCAAAACAATTAAGGGAGATAAAAACAAACATTAGAATATGAATATAAGATGTTTAGTATAGATTAGGGGTGAGCGACCTTTTTAATAATGGGCCATTTTAAACTTTGTCGTCGGGCTATAATTTAAAAGATTTTTTAAAGATTTTTGACGGGTCACGTTTTTATAGTATTAAAAATAGTGTTGTTATTATAAAACATCATATTACAAAAACGCGAAATGCAAAAATGAAAGCCCCTCGGGTCGGCGGTCGCTCGCGCTCGGTATAGTCGACGTTGGCGCGGGTCGCGCGTGTTGCAGTACGAGGGCACGTTCGCGGAGTACCTGGAGATGCTGACGCAGCTGGGCCACGTGGTGCTGTTCTCGTGCGCGTTCCCGCTGGCGGCGCTGTGCGCGCTGCTCAACAACGCGTGCGAGGTGCGCGCGGACGCGTTCAAGCTGTGCCACGTCGCGCAGCGCCCCTTCGGCGACCGCGTCACCAGCATCGGCAGCTGGCAGGTAGCCTTATGTATTTTACTTTATTGTATTTACTTCACGTTTTACCTGCGAGGAGACGGGGTTAGAATACGATTCCCAGTCCGCCGCTGGATAGCTTCCTGTAAGGGGCGGGTATCTCAGTAATAAGGCAGTAGAAGATTCGTTCTCCCACTGGCTTACGAGTACTATCATGTCAAAGACGAACCATCGAACATCTTATTATATATTCCGATATCCTTTGCATCTACACACACTGAGCCTGCAACACGCGACTCATTTGGTGCTGTAATGTCTATAAGCGAAGGTAACCATGCATCATCGGGTGGTCCTTCTGCTCGTTTGCCGTCTTTAATCGATAAAAAACCATTTAAAATCATTTGCAAAAGGAGATGGGCTTTGTTGTGATCGATACTTCAAATTGTACCTATATTTAATTTTTTGTTGGTGTATTACACCAATAAATCTAGCAGTAAGTGAACAATAAATTTATATATTAATATGCAAAAAAAAAAGCTTTATACTCTTTTTTTTACGAAAAATATGTGAACTGAGAAGTATAAAATTTGACACACACTTCATACAATAACAAACTTATCTAAGGCAACGCGATGTTTACCCGTCAAAGGGATCTTTAGTAATAATAATAATTTTTGCAGCACGCAATGGAAGCGATGGTGGCAGTGGCGGTGTTAGTAAACTGCGCTTTAATAGGACTGTCGGGTCCTGTGCACAGGTTGTTGCCCGACGCGACGCCCGCGCAGACTATTCTAGTCATTGTTGCTTTGGAGGTAAGGATCAGTTTATTTTGTATGGTTTTATTTAAGAAAGTATATTCACTTTTTTACTGCTTACCAGTACTCGTATTGCTATCTTATTAAAAACATATTGCATAAAAATATATGCCTAAAATAATAATGTATATGAGAAGTATCAAAAACTTGCTACTATGGATTCTAGGAAGGACATATTTTTGTTGTTTAGAAAATGATTTTCTCTAAGTGTGCTTAAACAAAAGGCAGTGCTGTTTTGCCTTTGACAATACGCGCATTGAGTTCCGACACTCATTAGGTAATAACTCAAACTCGAGCGGAAAGATGAGAACGCGGTCTTAACTTAACTAGGTCTCTTTACATACGCTGCTATGCGGAATGAAGCGTGAAGCCAAAAAAAGAATTAACTATATTTTTTTACCTCTTTATTATACTACTATGCATAATATTACTGTTAATTTAATATATTATTATATAGCACGTAGTACTAGTAATAGTGCTGTGCCTCCGCATCGCGATTCCCGAGATCCCGGCCTGGCTCGCTACAGAGATGGCCAAAGTGGAATTCCAAAGGCGGGAAGCGATTAAGAACGCACATGCGCCATTGTTGGTGAGTAACGATTACTGATTTTTATTTTAAATTTGTATTGTTTTTCATGTTGATGCGTTTTTTTTAAAGAATTAATTAATTAGTGTCTTATAATTTGTTTTTACAGACATTTTAATGTCTTTTTAATTAAAAATTCACTTCATTACTTTATTTCGAAGTAGTCTTATATCTATGACATTTTATGACTTTACTTCAATCAAATGATCCTAATAAAAATTTGAACAATCTTTCTATTTACTTAAGCAATTACAATAAATATTTATCCTGTCTTATTAAGATATACTAAAATTGCCGGAGAATTAGTAATTTCTTGATTATTGTTTTTTTTTAATCTTTTCTCTATTCAAATTTAAAAGTGATGGGTGTGATTTCAAATCTTGAAGAATGATTGCATACAAATTATTTTAATTTCCCTATCACGTAAGACAAAGCATTGTGTTGAATTCCGCCACTCAACACATGTCCCGAAATCGGCCGGAAAGAGACTTGACAGGTTTTTTTAATTTACCTTGCTATGCGATATAAAGCGTAAAGCTAAAAAACTAATTAATTTATATATTAAATCAAACTATTTTAACCGGAATAATCGCGTATACCTGTGAAGCCCCTACCTGTGAAAAGTATTCCTGTGACCACGGTCTACTGTAAAGTGTTCGAAACGTCGGGCTTCCAAAAATGTATTTTCGAATACTAAAATATACCCCATTAATCCGGTTAAAATAGTTTCATTTAATGTTCAAGTAATAATTGCGAAAATCAAAGAGCTCATTAATTAATTTATAGTCTGAAGGCCCCAGCCAGGATGACATTCGAGTGTCGACGCGAAACACGCCCACCACGCCCAAGCAGATCGACAAGCCCGTCGACAAGAAACGCATTAATATCGGGAAAATATCTGAAATACCGCCTTTTAGGTGAGTTTTTATATATATCTATGTATATGTATGAGCTGTGTATGAATGTAGTGAGGTTGACATGTTTTTCTTATTAAAATTATTTCATTATCATTGTGTTAAAACTTTTTAAAAAGATAATGAAATATCGCTCTATTATATGTATTAATCTAGTCTGTACTTATATTGAAAAAATATTAATATAGAATTTTTATTATTTATGTAGTTGGCAAGTGAAAACATAAAATATAATAAATTATACTTTTAAATTGAAAGTTGCTTCGTTATGTTGGTTTTAATGGTTGCTTGTGTTTACAAAAACTTAGCATATGTAATGTATAGGTAAGTATAACTGTGTGCGTAAATCGATGTTGTTAATACATACATATATTACCACAGATAAATAAATAAATAAATTAAATTAAATATTTATTTTTAGTATGAAATCAGGGTGTCGTAGTTAATACTATATCTTATATAATATATATTTAACATATATTAGATATATGTCACATAAATATAGGTGTAGCGGCCATTTTACACTCCATACATTCATGTATTTAAAATTGGTTTTATTCTTTTTGTTTTCAGTTAATTTGACACAAGTAATATGCCTGGAACGGTGTGTAGTTACAGAATATATATTCATTCCATTGAATCAGTATTTATTATCTATGTAAAAGCTTATTATTATTATTAATATTAATTATTAATTATATTGTGATTATTATTTGCAATAAATTTTAATATCTCAATGGTAGTTTTACTTGGTCATACAAAATTATATAGCCACACACAAAAGGTAAAACGATAGTTCCTATTTAATCGCTTTTTGCTATCTAACATACCTTGTCACTATCTTTACACACCCTAACCAAATAAATAAGCTATACATATAAAAAAAAATCCCAAGATTTTTTTACTATAACACACAATTTTTTCATGGCACGTTTTTATACTATGCTTTAATCTCCACTCGCTTCGTCGAAACCTGTAAATATTATATATATATAATATTTAAATGTGTGTCTGTATGTTCACAGACCTAAGGCGGCGTCTATAACGGAGCCGGTGACGACGGGCTCGCTGCAAATGTTGCAAGACGTCAGTCCTACGAAGCCTATACGTCGTAAGGTAGTTCACTCGTTCGTTCCGTACTGTGCAGACGTGTTGCAGTATTATTTAAATTGCACTAAAAGTAATCCATTGTAGTTTTATCTTTATAACAGAATAGTTAAAGCTCTAAATTGTGTGCAACCTTTTGACTTAGTGTGATTGCTACGATCCATCTACACTCCCGCGAGACACGAGCAATTGCTATTTTTTAACTCGCTCACTCATTACGCATCATCGACGCATCGACTAACGTAACGCAAACAACATGAGTGTCCAGAGATCGCCAATCGGAGGGTCGCAACCTGATTTGTCGAAGACGAGTAATGTTAATCCGGAACCAATGATAACATTACGGAAGCGAAAAGTTCCTCGCGATATCGAGTGTTCGTGCTTTGACGATTTAAGAGAAATGAGACTGGAAATAACTCGCATTAGCACCTTATTAGAAAAGTACGTAGGGTCCAATGAGCAGATATTGAATAATATGCAAAAGGACATAGCTGATATAAGAAAACAAGTGACAGATATTAAATCGTCCAACGAGCAAACACTCGCTGCAATACAAGGCAAAATAGAATCCCTTGAAGCCGATTTACACAGTATAAAATCATCTGCAAACATTTCACCTGTTACCCTGGGAAATAAATCATTGCTTAGTGAGCAAATCATACAAGAAATACAAAATCGTAGTAACAGGGAAAAGAATATCGTACTTGTTGGATTACCTGAACCCATTGCTTCCACGTATAAAGAAAGATCAACAAGAGACGAAGCTGATATACTTAAAATAATCTCTTTAGTAAGTGCAGATATTCCGAACCCATCCAATGTCTTTAGAATCGGGAAACCTCAACCAGGCAAGAGCCGTAGTATAAAAATTTGTTTTGAAACTAAAGAACCTGCCAAAGAACTGCTTCGCAATAGAAATAAGTTACAAGACGGCTTAAAAATGTTCTCAGACCAAACACCTACTCAACAAAATTACGCTAAAAACCTAAGAGAAGAGCTAAAACGACGACAAGATAAAGGTGAGACTAACCTTACCATCAAATATTTTAATGGAACACCATCAATCACAACAATTACAAAAAACTACAAACAATAAACAAAACAATCAACTCTTGTAACAACAACAACAGTAATAGTTATGAACTTCTCAATACTTACCATAATTTCCCAATCTATAAGTCACGCTTTACCTTCCTGTATCTTAATGCACGAAGTATACGTAAAGATGGAAAATTCGACGAACTTAAATGTATTCTACAAGCAATACCAAACAAAGTACACATTATCCTATTGACTGAGACCTGGATTCGCAATGAAGATCAAGCATCACAATTTCAACTGCCAAACTACACGCATTACTATAACTATAGAACTGATATTGCAGGAGGGGGCGTATCCGCATACATTCATAACAACCTAAAGCATCAGTTATCTGAGTCAACCTATAAAGGAGGTAATAATTATTTATGGATACAATTAGAAAAATATGCACTTGAGGTGGGAGTCGTTTATAATCCCGGACACACTAATTTCAAACAATTTCTGGAGGTATATGAATCACAATTACAAGACAGAAAGAGAGCAATAGTTTTCGGTGATTTTAATATCGATTTGCTTACGAAGGACACAAAAACTTACCAGTACAAACAGCTCTTAAAGCAAACAGGACACACTATTATTAATAAAATTACTAAAACATATTGCACCAGGGAAGGATTAACAAAAAAATCTCTCTTAGATCATGTAAGCACTAACCTGAACAAGGATATCTTCCATGTAATAACAATAAACTCACCGTTATCTGACCACAAACAGCTATATGTACAAATAAAGAAAATTAAACCACCCCTAAGGATTCACTACCAATATGAAGCTATTAATTATAAGAAATTATATGAGTCAATAGAACAATCTAAAATACGGGAACTAAGTAACAATTTTATAGATTTGCAAGAATTAATTAAAGGATTTATAAAAAAGCACAAAGTTTTAAAGACTAAAACTGCCAATGAACCACAACAAGAATGGATAAACAAAAATATAATAACTGAAATTAATGAAAGAAACTTAATATGGTCAGAACTAGAGAAGAAACCGGACGACGAAGATCTAAAAGAAAAATTTAATACTAAGAGAATAGAAGTAATTAATCTTATTCGAAAAACAAAGAAATCGTATTATATGAAAGAATTTGAAAAATACCGTACAAAGCCTAAAAGACTATGGAATTTGCTGAATACTCTAGCGAATAATACATTGAAACAGAGATGCGTTCCTTCAAAACTTACTGTAAATTCGGTAGAAGTCACAGATTCAAAGGAGATATGTAAGATATTTAATAACTTTTTTGCTACCGTAGGTTCATGTTTGGCTAATGAAATTCCACAAAAATTCCACAGTGATTATATTCATGCACTTCCAATGTCAACTTCAGATCATTCTCAGATGACCGATTTTGAGCCATGTAATGAAAGGGAAATCCTAGATATCATCAACGATCTAGATTCCAATAGTAGTGTTGGTGTGGATGGCGTCAGTACCAAGGTAATCAAATGCATTAAGGAATTAATAATAAACCGTTTAACAGACAGCTTTAACAAACTCCTTCAAGATGCATCGTTTCCAGACTCTCTCAAAATAGCCAAAGTTACACCAATTTATAAATCAGGAATAAAATCTGACCCCGGAAACTATAGACCCATATCTGTATTGCCAGTACTATCGAAAATTTTTGAAAAAAATTTATATTCACGGCTACACAACTATCTGAATTCTATAAATTTCTTGTTTGAACGGCAATACGGATTTAGACCTAAAAGAAATACACTTATAGCAACAATTGATCTAGTAACCAAAATCAAAAGCAATATAGACAAAAAAAACATTGTACTGGGAGTATTTATTGATTTAAAAAAGGCGTTTGACACCGTCAGTCACGAGTTGCTCCTAAAAAAACTCGAAGTCATTGGAATTGCTGGGAAAGCTTTAAAAATGCTTAAATCCTACCTTTCAAACAGAATGCAGATGGTTAAAATCGATAGTAACTCTCAAAGTCCTCTTGTGCCTGTTACATGTGGTGTTCCACAAGGGTCTATACTAGGCCCTCTACTATTCTTAGTTTATATTAATAATATACACGAACTGGGTTTAAAGGGCAATATCACCCTCTATGCTGATGACACATGTCTCTTTTACTTCGGGTCATCAATTCATGAATTAATATCTCAGGCCCAACACGATCTTACCATCCTTCATGAGTGGTTTCAATACAACCTACTTACTGTTAAAATTTCAAAAAGTAGCTATATAATTTTCAAAGCTAAGAATAAACCAATACCTAATTACTCACCCCTTACCATAAATTATAGCCCCTTACAAGAAAAAACTCACGAAAGATATCTTGGCTTGCATATGGATTCGTACCTAACTTTTAATGTTCATATTAAATACTTAATAACTAAATTAACATCACTTTATGCGTCGTTGCGGACTAACGTTCAGTGCATACCAAGAAAGCTACGGTTCTTAATTTACAATTCTTTAATAAAACCACACTTGTTATATCTAATTGAAATCTGGGGAAGTGCTGCTAAAACACCATTAGGCAAATTACAAATAATTCAAAATAAAATAATAAAATTATTATTCAATTATAAATTTCGAACAAAATCTAATGTAATATATCGCGAAACTAAATTAATGAGCCTAAAACAATTACATATGTATAGCACCTGTATACTAATTCATAAGATCATTAATAAAAATATCCATACGGAATTACAATTTTTTAATAAAAAAAAGTTTTGGCGCCCCTGCACTCGACGCGCGAGCTTTCTTGTTTTGCCTAAAACTCGAACAAAATGCGGTCAATCCGCAATAACGTACAATGGCGCGAGTCTTTATAACAACATACCCTCAGACATAAGAAATATTAAATCGTTGAGTGTATTGAAAAAGCGTCTTTACCAATATGTAATAAAGAACATATCTATCTAAGTATGTTTAAGTAAGCAAACTTTATAATGTGGTAACTTACTAGCAATTTAGTGGTGTTATTTATAATTATTATTGTTTTAAATGTAAGTACGGCAACGAATGTACTTTTTCTATTTTTTGTATATTTTGTGTTCTCATGTAAGTGATATATGTATGTCTTAATGAGAATAAATGTCTTTAAACCAAAAAACCAAAAAAGGTAAAAACATACAAAACTCACCCCAGAAGTGCTGACAGAATGAAAGTTTGAACAAATACTGTATTTTTGTGTATTTTTATAATAGTCCGGAAATAATCTTTGTAATAATCAGCAAGTTTTCACTTTAAACATAAGAAGAAGGAGTTTAAGCTGTTTTGTAGTATTATTACTGTACATTTTTTTAGATTTGCGCTTTTTCCTTCGTACTGAACAGACAAAGAGAATATATGTTGTCTACTTTTCATACGAATTCGAGACATTGTGTGCTCAGAACAAAATAAGGAATTAAATATTTTTCTGATTACCCCTCTATAAGGGTAGAAGCGTCAAGCTAAAAAAAAAAATTTGTTCCTTTGCAGGAGGGTGTGGGTGTGGGCGTGGGCGTGGGCGCCCCGCTGTCGCTGCTGGGCGTGCGCCTGCGTGACGAGCCGCTACACCGCTCCGCGCACTGCATACCGCACCCGCACCGACCGCTCATTAACCCTACGCTACAGGTATACTACGTAATATTATTTCAAAATATTATTGAAATTATTACATAAGTATATTATTATGATGCGCATTTAGCGGAGTGAACAGACATTTCATTCTCCTCTCTGTACTTTTTGAATTTAAAGTTAAACAAGTATTTATAATATTAACACACAGTTATTTTTTGAAGTTTTAAAGTGTTAGTAAACAGCCGGGCATAGAACGCAACGCCTAGTGGTTGTGTCCAGAGCGAGAGAGAGAGTGGCCAGAGCGTTTAGACGATTTCCAAAAGGCGCGGGTTCGAGTCTCGCTGCGTTCAAAAAAATTTTATACATTTTCTAAATGTATTCACTTACCACATATTACAATGGTACTTATATATAGAACTTCACTTGTTCCAAATCACTTACGTTAATAACTCTAACACTAGGTATTGTTAAATCATCATAAAAATAGTCAAAACAATTATTAAATTACTTAATATCCTAATATACTCATGTGAAAATATTTTTTAGGAACTGGCAGGCAGTGTGAGTGCAGGTGGATCCGAACCGGATCTTAACGCCGTGCCCTCCGCCGCGGTGTCGGTCGCGCCCTCTATGGACACTAGCGCCACCTCCAGTGAAGACGACAAGCCTAAGGATAAGAGTAGTGGGTTATATATATTGTTTGTTTATGTTAAAATATAAGATTTTTTTTGAAAAGGTAAAATTAATTGTAAATATACTTTATTTTACATAAATAGTTAAATATTTAGGTGTTTCTCAAGTGCTGGTGTATTTAAATTGAAACAGATATTATATTTTTTTTGTCGTATTTCTCAGTATTGCTTTAGTACATATAAAATGCTGAAAATTGTCATCATTTAAAAGTTGAAAAAGTTGAAACTATTTCATGATAGAATAAAATGTAAGCAAAACCCAATATTAATGTTATACAAGAAGAAACACACAACCTGCCTAATGTGTCGAAATCGGGCGAAACGTTTTAATATTAGGTTTTCTCTGACCATCACACTACGCGGGACGAAATGTGCTAAATTACATTAAAAAAAACAATGAAGCCAGAGAACAAATTGAAAAGAATCAAACTCACAACGAATTCCTTGCTTTAAAGCCTGATGTTGTCCCATTATGTCAAATTTAATATAAACTGAACAAGATCCCCAAAATAAATTAGAACCTACGCTACGTTCCATCAGGTCGGTCGCGAGCCCGCGCGGCGCTCGTGAAGCGCGTGCGGTCGGTGGCGGTGTTCTCGCTGGGCCTGCGCAAGGCGCGCGAGGCCGCGCTCGCCGCCGACAAGCACTCGCCGCACACGCCCGAGCGACCGCACACCACGCCCGTATGTATATATATCTTAGAGAATTATTACTAAACTGTATTTATTATTCATATCGACTGATTTGACATTCGATATATTATGATTTGATAGGTAAATGGCGTGCGTCAGTAGAGATAGCTCGCTTCTTTCTCAGCTTTCACCTGTGCCCGTGAAGCACACTGATCATGGCGTCCGAGGATGGTGATTATGTCACTACTCCTTTGAACTCGACCTCCACGACATGTATGACAACGTCGTATATTAAGACGTTCTATTCAGATTTGCGTTCCCCACCTTCCGCTGAATTGAGGCATCCCGTGTTAAATGGCAGAACTTAATGTCGCGCATACTTATTACCAGAGCGAGGAAATAAAATTAATAAATAATATTACAAATATTTAATATTTTAATTTTCTGGTAACCGCTTACTGTCGCATGCTTGAGCCTCTACGTCATGATTGGCTAAAATTTTAAGCTCATAAATTATTTAATCAAAATACAACATTTAAATTTCAGGGTCCTCCCGCGCCAATGTTAGGTGGCGAACTATCCTTGATACCCATAGAACAACTCATACAAGTCGAAGATGTCAAACCTAGGCCGATTACATAAATATGTACTATAGTACTATATACGTTTATATAAAAAATAATATTATTTCAAAAATAAACCAAAGAGACCGACGTCATCGTTGTACGTGCCACGTAAGTTGACCCGAAATGGCGATGTTTCTGTTATGTACCGCCATCTTGTGACAATTTATGTTTTAAAAATAGAAATAGAATTATGATATTTCTTCTTTATTTTAATAATACTTAATAATTTTACGAGTAACGTTAAAAAGTAATTTGTATAATTTTATTTGTTAATTTACAATTTAATATTTATTTGTTCTTTTCTATATTATTAATTTATTAAGGTAATAAAATAATATACTCCTTGAATACGCACAAAATATTTCTGTGCAAACTTGATATATTTTGTGAGATTCTTATAAATCGAAAATAAAAAGTTTTAAAGACAAATAAATTTTCAATCCTTTTCCACTTAAATAATAAATTTAAAGATTCATTAATTAATACATTTACTATTATTATGTGGAACATGTGTAAAAAAGAAGAAAATAATATGTCAGATTTGTCATTGAACAAAATAAAAAAAAAACATTTTTACTTTTTATCATTTAATGTTAATTGTGATATATACTTCTTACATTTTTAAAATTAAAATTGTTTCGTTTTATAGCTATATAAAAAACATCTTACACAAATTTGCAAAATCACAATTATAAAAAGATATGGCCATCCTATAATTTGTTTTTATATGTATTGTATGGCTAATATTTTTTTGTATTTATATGTAATTTGCGTAAAGAAATTAATATTTTTAGTGATATATCTTTAAATAAGTTTATTATGTGTCATTGTATATGTTTCACAAACTTTTATTTGACTTGTCATGTGTTAGTGTGTTAGTGTGTTAGTGTGGGTCAAATCTAGTTACAAGTCTAGGTGGTATGCTTACCTCTAATTTTCATCTACCCTAAAGTAAATACTATGGGAGGGTCTTAGAAATTCTTCTGCAAGTCATCGAGGCTGTGAGTGCACTGGAGGAAACCCTGGAGTACCCTGAGTCTTTGCAATCTAAATATGACCCACTTAGCAGTGTCCTATTGATAAAATATGGTATAATATTTATTTTGTTTTTAGCATTAGATTTTTATATTATGATAATAAACGAAATATAAAGCAATACTCAATGTTATATGTAATAATTACTTTTTGTTTTGTTATTTGATTGTTTAGAATAGTAATAAATATTTCCAAACTAATAATATATATAGGCCATTTTAAATTCGTTTATTTAAAAAAAAATATACTAAATTGATTTTTCATTCTTAAATTGACAATGAATAACATAGTGTTAAAAATAAAAATTCTCAAGAAATTAACATTTTTAAGCTTTTAATTATAATTCGATTTAAGTACAAATTGGACAGATCAAATGGCAATATCAATGGTTGAAACGGTACCAAGTTATATCGGATGAAAAGTGTTTGAAGAGCAAGATATTTTGTATATTTGGAAAATTACTGAATATTCTATGGCATTCTGCTTTTAGCTAATTTTTTTTGGTACATCTTACAGTGCGTTAAATAAATAAGCCATATATTTAATGAAATATTATGCCAATTCAGTTGCCTTTACGTAAGAATGAGGCAAGGTTTTACAGTTTAACATGAATACAAAGAACATATGACTAGAGACAAACAAGATCTTTTGACAAAGTTATCAAATTAGAAGTTATTTGAACTAAGCTAGTAAATTCGTTTATTTTTTTTTATTTAAATATAAACAATATTATTTTTTCTAGTAACTTTTCATATAATACATAAACGTTGCTCTTCAAATGATACATTATAAGCTAAAATGTTCACAAACACGAATATTTTGGACATTTTTTAAAAGTTTTGTAAGAATTTTTCGATGTTGTTAATGTCAAATGCAATTGTTGTAATGCAATATGTTTCGTGGCTTCCGACTTCTATAAGCAATCGTCTGACAATAACATACATGTGAGTGACGTTTGGTCTTTGTCTCTTCTTTATTGGACTGGACAGAATAAACCTTATATATTAATTGTATTTAAAAACGTATTAAATATGTATTTGACACCATCGTGGCGCAGTAGTTTTGTGCTTGATTGGATGTGATTGTAAGTTCAAACTGTTTTGAAAGTATTGGTAGGAAATGAAGAACGGAATGACTATTACTTGGCTTGCTGCTCATAAAAAAAGCAATTTCAATACGAAAAACAACATAAAATACGTGAAAATGGATAATTCTTCGAGATTTCGTCTTTCTGATACATATGGCCGAATGTTTTTGACACTTGGCATAATAAAACGTAGAGATAGAGATCTCAAATATATATTTTGTGGTACACCTACTTTCAGAGGAACACCTTTTATTATACGAAATGTGTCAAAAATTTTAGACCATATGAATCAAATGAAGAATGAAATCTTGATGAAGTACCCAAATCCAACATTAATATCTCAAACTCAAGTTACTGTTATATATATAAATAAAAAATAAAATAAAAAAATCTTTATTAACATAAAAATAATAATATTACATTTAAGGGCTTACTAACTCCTAAAATAAGTATACACTGCGTTATAGGAGCTAGTGACTTCCCTCGTCGTGGAGCAGATGCACAGGCGTGCGACTTTAAACGCGTCATGTTGTGGGTTCGATTCCCACTCCAGGAAATAGAATTTTTCATTTTCTGGGTTTGGAATTAAGGCAAATCGCGGCGTTGAGTTTCGCCACTCAACACGCAATGCCTCAATTCGGCGGAAAGTGGAGAACGGAGTGTCTTAATACTAGGATCCCTCTGCCTACCCTGCTATTTGTGTAGCTATGTATGTATGTATGTATAATAATATAAAAGTGTATTTTGTCCAGTCATTTGTACTCTTCTATCTGTGTAATACTGCTAGATTCCCTTCACGTATTGTTGTTTAGGATAGTGTGTAACGAATCATTAAGTTTTAAACGTTTTAGACTAAATACAATAAACGGAACTTTTTAATATAGAGGTTGGCTATTATGAATATTCTACTTTTTTATTTATATCTACTAGTTGTAACTAAGAAAACTAAACGAAATACATATTGTATTGTTATTTTTAATTTACCTCTAAAATGCATTAATTTTAAATTATTACATAATAGGTTTACAATTTGTTTACACTTCATTGATTACAAAATACTTTGGAAGAAGTGATCTTATAAATTATACTTCCTCAAACTTATTACAAAAGTAAAAAAAATATATATATTTGATAAGTAAGAGTAACCCTGTAAAAAAATACCTTTTAATAATAGATTTTAGAGACAATTAATAGTTAGGCTTGCTTGGTTAACACTTTTATAAATTACATATAAGTAATAAAAAAAGATGACTGTGTAATTATTTTTATTGTACACGTTTCAAAGTAAATAAAATTTGATAGCCACGTTACCTACAAATCGCTGATACTACAAAATGTAGGGCGTTGACCCATAAATGAATGTTGCTTAAATTTTATAAGAATTTAAGTATATTTTTGAAGCTCTTAGTTATTATTTACTTATAGTAAATAAATGAAGTAGCAGCTATTTCAACTTTTCTTAGTATTAACCTCGTCATATTATTTAATTAGACGCAATCGTGGTGTAGTATATGAACTATATATGACTGTAAAAGCGATTGGTTGTGGATTCAATTCCCTTTCGGGGTAATGATTATAACTAAATTATTTTCGTTTCGTAGTTTAAGTAAGAAACATAAAACACGGCATTGAATTCATAGAAAAATTTCATAATAGCCCACCTCTATGTTTAAACTTTTAACTATTTTTAAATATTAATATTAAAGAATAGTGTAATCTGATTATTCATTATTTTAACGCATTTTTTAAATATTATCTTGCTGATTTTTAATTTTATATATTATAAGAAAAATAATGTATTCGACTCCATTGCTCTTTTGTATGAACACTAAATGCATACACTGTCAATTATAACTGAAGTTACTAAGTTATTTTTCGAAGTTCAATACAGTTTTTTACTATTGTTTAAGAATATTTGAATATATTTTATATATTATAATATATTAGTTTTGCTCCAAAGCATTGTTTTTTAAATAACACATTGGTATTGGCAATATTAATTAGCAATTATGCTTGACGTACGAGTATTTTAGATTTAGTTAGTGTATTTAATGGTAACGAAACATTTTATGCTTATATGAAGTATTATTGATTTGCTGAAATAAATTTTGTTCGAATATTTTATAATATGAATTAATTTTTAGCATGATTTTATTAATATAAGCAATATTTGTATGTATTGATATAATACTCAAGCTTAAAGCTGTAATTAAATATGTTATCATTTAGTTTTTGATAAATTTTTAGTTTTATTATTAGCGGCCTAGGCAAAATTATAATTGACATTTCAAAAAAATATGTATGTCATGTGATCTCCACTTTTTTTTTAAATAATTTAATTGTGGAATATAATATACTTTAGTTTATCCTTGCTGCCTTAAGAAACTAAAAAAATATATTTTTAATAATATTATTTATTATTTTAGCAAATCAATATACTAACGTCAGTACGATTTTAGTATAGTCACATATTGAGAGAAATAGGATAGGGATTGGTTAGTTTCAGCTTACGATTATTTAATTGTTATACTTTGTTTTAATATATTTAACTGTTCATTGTTATTTAAAATGATAATTTAAACTGAGTATTTTAGTATATATGATATTTGCCGCCATATTAGAAATGTTTTTTTTCTTTTTTAAATTAAGAATAATTTCATAAACCTTAATATTATTTTAGTTAATATGCACTCTCTAAATAAGAACCTAATTTTGTTGATGTAATGTCTATGTTAGTTTTTTGTCTATTTCATCTATTCATTTAAGTACATAATTTGCTTTTGTAAACAATATATATGAAATATTTTAAAAAGCTTATATGACAGATTGTCTATATTTATGACAGTAATATTTAATTGATTTTAATGGATTTATATAGTTATATCTTTCGTGAGTATATAATATACGTTATACCTATATAGTGGCAGTATTCTTTAAATATTTTTTTGCAAAGTGCCAGATCGAGTAATATTTTATATTACTCCTGCGAATTTTTGTATTTTGGCTCTTAATTTGAATTTAAGTATTACTCGATCGTAAGTTAGGTGATGTGAAATGCTTTATTCTGAATAGCATTGCGAGGTAGCAAATTAAATATTTGTTGTTACGTACTTATTTTTTATACGAAATATTGATAAATGTTGCATTTTTAAGTAGAAATATAAATTTTATGTTTGCATAATGGTAATGATGTTTTATTTAACACTTTATTATAAACATTTTTGTCTGTTACAACCTTTTAAGATTGGTATGTTATTGTCAACATTTACAAAGTGACCATCGTGTTAGTATTATTAAAGGTGTAAGTAAGGTGGTGTATCTCATTGTTACAAATTATTATGTTTTTAATTTATGAGTGGCGTTGAAATCCGCCATTCAGTGAGCTATGCCTCAATTCGGCGGAAAGTGGGAAATCTTAAAAAAGAACGGAGGGACTTAACACTAGGTTAAGTGACTCTGGTTTCCTCTGTTATTCCGCCTGAAAACTGCAAAGCAGTTAGATACTGTCCTACTGTGCCACGATGGCCTCTGATAATTGTACCCTGGTGCGTGTAAAGGTCGTCGCCGTTTGTGGTAATTTTTCCGCTTCTTAATAAAAAATAAATAAATATGTAATAAACCGGAAATAATGTTTTAAACCGGAGAATCTTGTCGGAACTTTTTTCATCTTTAAGTTTTCTTTACCTCCTACTACTATGTAAACACTTTATGAGGTAGGTGCGTAGACCTAAAAATATGTCTCTTGTAATAAAAGGAAAAATATATAGATTTTTTAGCTTCACGTGTCTCTCTTCCATTAGAAATATAGTTTTTATACTTTTTAATTTTCCTTTTATTTATACATTTAAACATATTTTTTTATGAAAAGGTCCTTTTCATAGGCACTCTGTAATTTACTCTACTACAAAGTTTATATTTAACACTTATATAATCTGTTAGAGTTTGACAGGGCATTGTACACTATAGAAAATGGCGGTTGTTGTAATAAGAAAATATATTATTTGCAATTAGTACTTTTTCATTGTACATTTTAAACAATTACTATTACGACTTTAGTTAAGTCTGTTTTATTAAATAATGAACATAAGTAGCAAAGGAATTTGGTTATAGTTATTACAAAATATCAAAAATAGTTCTACCTAGACACTAGCAATAACGCGGTATTTGATTACTTTGTTTCTATGTAAATAAATTGCTATGATAGCAAAAGTGCCTGTGTAAAATTAAACCAGTGCTAAATGTGTTGTTACCTTATATTGAATAGTGACTCGTGTGTAGTATTTATCACGTTCAGGGTAATCAAATAGTGATGTGTTGATAACCATTAGCTACCAAAACAATGGGCGAAAATGAAGAATTCAATACATTAGCGTTTGAGAAGAGGCTAACACAACTAAAGGATACTCAGGAGAGTATACAATCTATGTCGGCATGGTGCTTGAAGCAGAGACTTCATCACAAAAAGATTGTTTCAAGCTGGCTCAATGTTTTGAAAAGGGTAAAAATTGAGCAGCGGCTGGTATTGTTCTATTTAGCAAACGACGTGATTCAGTACAGCAAAAGAAAGAATTATGAGTTTGTAGAAAGCTGGGGACTTAATTTACAGAAAGCTACTCCATTAGTTAGGTTAGTGTTTGATATTTGTTGAGGTTATGTCTCAGCTATTTATATTTAAAAAGAAACAATAATAACTAGATGGTTAAACCCAAATTGGTCCTAATAAACTGTTACAATTTTTATATGTTATTCTATTTACTTTTAGAGATGAGAAAGTTAGATCTAAAATTTTACGCATCTTTAAAATTTGGGAAGAAAGATCTGTGTATGATGATGAATTCTTATCAGATCTCACTGGTTTACTCAGTGCAGGAGCTATAAAGAAGACTGATGATGATCCTCTGGACTTCCAAGTCAGTATTATTAAGACTTTTAAATTTAAAATGACATAAAATGCTGATTATCTTTGTATGTAGAGCCAAATAATTTGTATTATACTATTGCTAGTTATATTTTTCATGTAAAATAACATTTTGTGAGTTAAACTACACTTAGACTGGACCATATAAAAATGTTACTGTTTTTTTTATTTCAGCCACAGCAGCTAGTAAATAAAATTAAGCAATGTTCAGTTTTAGAAGCAGATACTCAAATAAAATTAAAAAGTATACATGATAGTCACTTAGAGTTATCTGATGCAGAAGCATTATGTGCAAATTTAAAAGGTAAGTTTTATTTAATTTAAATTCATATACATAAAAAGTATAAATATTTTGTTATTAATAACATATAAATATGTTGTCTGTCAATATTTTATTTATGTTAATTAGTTATATAAAAATATGATTGAATTTGTTTAGAACAAATTAATAATAATTTAAATTAATAATTGAGCAAAGTCATACTATTATATTTATAAATTATTGTATGAATACCATTAATTTTTACGAGCCTTATTTTTTTTAACTAGTGTACCAAATAAATATATGTCATATAACACAAAAAATAATTTAATATTGAAACATGTATAGCATTTTTGTTAAAACAGAGGTCTTTGGTGACTGTAGATAAATTGTAACAAATGTTAGCATAATAAGAACTTGAACATAAATCAAAAAGATTATATTATAAACTTAATTGGTTAGAGAAATTATGGAGATTTTAAGAAATGCATTTTGAATCATGATATTTCACAAATTTTATGTTTCTAAAATAATTTCTTAGCAAAATTATTACAATAGCATTATAAAAATAATTTTAAAACAGATAGGAGTCATAAAGATGATGTAGAAAAGGAATTAAATGAAGGTATAACATGTGTCGAGAAATATACCCAAGCCTTGCAAAGGGAGATTGTGGCTAGAGAAGCGTTGCTAGCTCTATTGAGTTCCGCAAATCAGTACTATTCTACTCAAAGAGGGGAAGTAAAAGTTGTTGCATATGTAAGTACAAGTTTCTTTTTTATTTCAATTATATTTTATATAATAAAATGTATGTATGGCTAAAATATTGTATCTTTTTAAACAAAAGAAAAAACAAATCTACAATTTATATCATATAGTGGGTGATCAAAGAGAACCTAGTGTTAAAAATCAGTACTCAGCTTTCAGTCCAAATTTGAGACTACATGTTAAATGGAGGAACTTAACTCTGCATTTTGTGTTGTGCAGAGGAAGAGATGAAAATAATTTAAATATAATTGTTATCATTGCCCCAAGTGGGAATCGAACTCACAATCAATCACTTTTATAGTTATGTTACAATGCACTTTGCCTATTTACTAATAGTGATGTATAGCATGTATTCATTTTAAGTATGATTTTTTCATCGACCTATAAAAACGTAAAATCCAGTCTGGCTATTTACAAAGAAATTCGATTCCTTTCAGTTTTCAATTTTATATAAATATGTTTATGATATTGGACAATCAAATTTCGATGACGAAATAGTTTTCTTTTATCTGATATGGTAGGACAAATCACAGCATTGAGTTTCGTCACCCAATATGTACAATGAAGAACAGAGTGTCTTAACACTAGGTTCTTTATTTCTTTGTTAAAACTAACATGATAAAGTATAAATAAAATTTTAGGCCTACAAAAACTTTGGGGCTCGAGTACGCGCTTTAAAGAGGAAGTTAGATGAGTTAATACCAACTCTGCCAAGTGCAGCTCCATCACCCCCACAAAGAGATGAGGATGTGCCGTCTCCTGGACCTGATGAGGATCTGGAACTGCCAGTGCCTGAGGCTGGTGATGAAGGTGAGATGTTGTTGATTTTGTTTGGTTAATTAAGTTGTAATTTCACACTTTATCCCTAGGGTACCCCCTAGGGATAAAGTGTTCTAACTACTGTTAGTGAAAATGGAGCGCCAGACGCTGTGTCCCTGCATACTTATTTTAACTCGTCCAGTTATTAACCTTACCTGTTGTCAAGAATGAAAATTAATTGTAACAAGTGTATAAAGATTGAGACGAAGTTGGATAAGAACATATTGTTTAGCGGTTTGACTGCTTGAACAGTTTACAAGAGGCATGGGTATCACTAGTTCCGATTTTTATGTTTTCTAAAAATGGTTTTCATATCTTAAGTGTGTGATCAAAAATTTCATAATATTAAAAAATAATTGTAATTCTTCGAAAATAAAAAATAATTGTTTATGTATAGGGAGTACTCTTACTTTTTACGTGTATCTTTGATTGTAAATGCGATTGGTTGTGGGTACGATTCCAATTCATATTTAAAATTTTGTTCATTTTTCCGCTCCGGTTAGACAAAATGCCTCAATTCGGCGGAAAGTGGGGAACGGAGTGTCTTAACACTAGGTCCCCTCTACCCTGCTATATGCTGGATACTGCGTGAAGCTATGTATGTAAGACAAAAAACGTTGCGTTGTGGCGTTGAGTCCACCACTTGATATTAAATAATTCGGTCGGAAAACGAGTGTCTTGATTAATTGAGAGTGCCTAGACACTACTTGTTCTCTCTGCCTGCCCTGCTATGCGGTATAAATCTTTTAGCTGTTTTATTTTATTTTATAAATAATTTAACGTAATAATATATTTTTGTTATAGTGCAATACAATATAGACAGAACATTCAACACATCTCTGTCAGCTGACGGCTCTCTCTACAATTTTGGTCTCTCTTCCTTTCTCAACGATAATCCTATGGCCATATTTAATGAGACAGCGGATATGGATATTAGTTGTAAGTATCGATTTTAAATATTGTATTTTGTATTGTGGTTTTAAAACTGTTAAAAAAGTCCTCAAATTACGTCATTTGTCAAATCTAAAAAATTTAAATGTGAAAAATAAATAAGAACAAATTTTGAATAACTTTACAACCAATTAAATATTCAATAATAATCTTAATTTCTTAAATACTTTTTTTTATGAAACAGTAGTTGCATAGTTACAGATAGAATTATAATAAAAAAACAACTTAATAATTCCTATATAGTACCATACCATATAAATATTATGTGATTTGAATCTGAAATCTTGGTGTATGATGATCATGAATTTTATGGGTTTAATAATTTTACAAATTTAAACTTGGATGATAATAAAGTAATATGAGATAATATCCATCCCAAGCATATATAAGTAGGTATGTCAAAAAATTGTATTTCAGGGAAGTTATTTTAAGCTTAATTATTAGTACATGTTTTTTAGTGTTAAATTATTTAATTAGATGATATTTTTTTTACTTTTTCAATTCATTTTATAAATAAAGCAATCCTAATGCATAATTTAAAAAAAATGTTTATGATAGTTGACTTATCAACCTATTCACGCCTGTTATGGATATATAGTTGGTACATTGTAAATTCTTCTTCTTCTATTATTTTTATCTTTCTATTAAAGGGATGCCCTTCACATTGCTTCTCTTGTTGTGATTTTCATTTTAATTATAAAAAAATATAAGCCTGTTAGTAATCTCAATTCTATTTCAGATTTATTATTGTTTTATGGTACCCACTTTTAAACATAGGTGAAAAATTATGTGATTTTATAGAAATCGTATCTATTTATATAAAAAAACAAACAAAAATAAGCTAAAAGATACATTGATTTTAGTTTCATATATTTTATAGTTACTAGTTTTTTATTTAAAATATATAATAAAAATATTAATATTTTGTGTTAGTGGAATATTTATAATTTGAATAACATTATTAACTATTAAATATTTAGCTCTTTCATCATATATATGTATATATTTAATATCTGAAGTAAATAATAATGCATATACATACAATATAAAAAATAATAATAAATTTAAAGTAATTTTAACAGATTTTTTAATATTAACATATATTACAAACTATAAAAATAAATTTACAGCGAATAAAATAGAAGTAATAAACTCAAGGTCGAGTGACAAACAAGATTTTGACTTAGGCGATATTTTGGATGACTTTGATCCCCTTGATAATATATCTTCATGCTCAGAAAATAATTCAGGTACCTACCAATTGAAATATAAATTTTGTATGGCATGTTGTTGTCCCTCTCGCTTTGTATATTTGTCTCTTTCTATCATAACAGAGTATTGAAATTGGCTGTCGTGTAATTTTTTTTTAAAAGTGGATACCATATATGTAACTTTGGATTGTTAGATTTTTGATATATTTTTTTTTTAATTTGTTTTTTTTTTCTTGTAGTTTTGATTGGTTGTATTGATTGCATGTTTTAGTGATTTAATTAAATAATATGTACTGTTTTTGTTTTGCTTCATGATAACATTTCTAATCTACAATTTGCATTAGTAAAATAAAGTAAAATTAACGTATTGAAAGCAAAAAACAGAGTGTACTCTTTTTGATAGAACATGAAGATGCTTTCGCATTAGTATTTGTGTAATCAAAGCCATGTAGTATTGGTTAACTTAGTTACTTAGTGAAATTTGTTTAGTTATTATTCTACAAACAAGTTATTCAATGGTGATAATATATAAAGTTTACAATGATAATGATTTTTAAACTAAACTAACTTAATTAGCTATATTTGAACCTATAATGTAAAATATTACAGCATTAATATCAGTAAATTTATTTTCATCAAATTCATCAGTAAATTTATATCAAGACATATTAATAACACTTATTGAGATTTTTTTATGTCGCAATGTCTGTCTATACATATTAAATGACATTGATGTCATTGACTAATGAATGATGGACCGATTTCGAAGGTTTTTGTAAATTTTTTTTCTCTCCGGTAGCTAGTTTTCTTGCGGTAATTCTTAGCTAAATATTTTTTAAGTGTTAATTTAGTGTGAAATAGTCCAGCAATTTGAAAATTATGAACTTTTTTGCAAATGATAATTGAATCGGTGAGTGCAGAAACAACGTAAGTCCGGATTTTCCAATTTTGCAGGAGGGAGAAAAAAGTGTATAACT
Source organism: Philaethria dido (assembly GCA_033558755.1). NCBI lineage: Eukaryota > Metazoa > Arthropoda > Insecta > Lepidoptera > Nymphalidae > Philaethria > Philaethria dido. Next base: position 6,202 of record JAKGSA010001747.1, on the reverse strand, counting down.
TGCCTTCTAAGCTAGTTTAAATCGATTACAATTTTTTGCATTTTTAGTGACTTACGTTGTTTCTGCACTCACCGATTAAATTGCATAGGAGTTTTTTTTTAAATTTTTAACTTAATCTTGTAAAGCGTATCTAATATAAATTTATTTGTTCCAGCGGGCAGTGCGAACATGTCTCAAACACAGGAAGCCTTGCCCGGCTTAGATCTGCTCACGCCAGACAGTACGGGCAACCCACCACCACCTACGTCATTCTACGGCACTATGGAGACCATTACAAGTAAATATATACATACATACATAGCTTCTCGCTGTATCCTGCATATAGCAGGGTAGACAGAGGGAACCTAGTGTTAAGACACTCCATTCCCAACTTTCCGCTGAATTGAGACATTGCGTGCTGAGTGGCGGAACTCAACGCCGCGCTTTGCCAACTCAGGAAGTGAAAAATTCCATTTCCTGGAGTGGGAACTTAATATCAGTTGCGTTTACAGTCGCACGCTTGTGCTTTTGCGCCTCGACAGCCGTTAATAGTAAAAATATATTATTTTTTATATTATAAAGTGTTAAAAATAATATATTTTCATTTTAAAAATGGGAACATAGTACTTATACGATATTTATTGAATCTAATTAAATAGTATCTGTGTCAATAGAAGTGTTTTTAGGCTTAATTGTGAATTATGTTTGTATATTATTTCATTATTTTTATCTGGCTTTGATTGTTTTTTTTTTATTTAGTCAATTTATTAAATTTTAAGGAATCAGAATCGATTAACATTAAAAAAGACAAATTTATTTTAAAATTACCCTCAATTGACAATGTCTCTTGTTAAACAAAATTAATATAAAATTACATTATTAGTGGGGAACGGAATGTATTAACACTAGGTTCCCTCTGCATACCCTGCTATATGCGGGATACAGCGTAAAGCTATGTATGTATGTATAACAATAAATAAAACAAAATATAACGGAGTGACAATATACAATCCCAACTAAAAGCCCGGCAAGTACTTTATGAACTATCGGAAGTATGTACGAATGACTGGGCAAAAGACGTACGCGCAATTGCGCAAAAGGCACTCAGTGTTACCCTCTAATAATTGTTTACCCCACGTTTAGCATATCATATATAAATCTGATTATATTTAGGTAAGCCTATTTTTTTTTGCTGAAAGCAATTATGCAAATTATTAAATGTATTAAAAATTAAAAATGTTGGGTAAATTATTTAAATGAGATTTGGGGTACATAAAGATTTAAATCTGTTATCCCTGGGTCATAACTTATCAAATATTTGTAATTGGGCTCACGGCTTAATGGGAGTCTCTATGAAAATATAATACGTCAGCTGTGCAAGTATCTGCGCGAACCTTTGATAATTCATAAAGGTTTTGTTGAGCTATACTATAATTATTTTATGTATTTGATAGTTCCAGACGATTCAGAACAACCGTACATGCCTGAAGCGCTAACTAACACACAGTGGAACAACCCAGTGTGGAGTGTACCACCGGTAAGTGACATGTTTTATATATGAGTATATAAGATGAAATTAAATTGCCTTTTGTATAGTAGTAAGATTTAAAACCTATTTATATATGATATTTTATTTTATATTAAGCAGTTTCACGCTTTATCCCGCTTAGCAGGGTAGTTAGAGAGAACGTAGTGTTAAGACACTTCAAGACATTGCGTTGTAAGTGTGTAGTGGAAAGTGTAAGTGGCGGATCTCAACACCGCGCTTTGTTTTACCAGAGTTAAGAAATGAAAAAAATATAAATACATTCTCATTTCCTGGGTAGAGATCTAAAAAATTAGACGATTACGTTTAAATTTTTATGTTTTTTATTGTAGCTATGGGTTTAAAAGTCATTGCGATATTATAATTAACTAGATTGTTATATTGAGAAATCATAATAAAATCTTTTAAAATGCATTTTTTAGTTAAAAATAAAATAAAATCAAAAATTTATTTAGCCAATACTATGGATCATATATATATATATATATATATATCTGTGTCTGTGTAGTGTATTAGCAATAATTAAAAATAAACGTTTCAGCCCACAACGGCGCCATTAATATCGGCGGTGCTCCCTCGCAATATATATACAGAGCCGCCCGCGTCGCCGCCGCCCGCGCGCGTGCCCCCCGCGCCGCCCCTCATGGAGAGGCCTAAGGTACGTGTGTGACGTGACGTGACGTGGTATGACGCGATGACGTGACATGACATGACATGACACGATCATATAGTAATTAGTTTGTAAATTACAAAAAGTCGTATAGAATTAAAGGCAGTAATCTGTCAAGGATCTCCTTAGACATTACCTTTAATTAGGCTATAGATTATTTCATGTTTTTCCTTAAAATAAAGTTTATATTTTCATTTTGAATAAAATATAGATTTTAATTTTTGTTTTTCTAAATTCGTCAGTTGACTAAATCATATCGATTCTAATACCTGATGGAAATTCAACAGACAAGAATAAAATATTAAAATTTTACGCATAATTGTAATAATAATGTTACTTTTTGCTTTCGTTAGATTTAGAATGGAAGTATAAAAACAAAAATTTATTTTTAAATCAAAAAATTTATTTTAAATCGAACAATTTTAGTGAAAAAAATATGAAATTGCATTTTAAATTCTAGATGAATTGATGTTTCTTAACATTAAATTTTGCTTATTAATGATATATTCCCATATACATTTATATATAAATAGTATAATATAATTTAATATGTATTTGTATAGGAGATACCACCTTCAGATGTGGACCATCGTGGTGTACTACCTCCTCCACCACCGCCACCGGTTCTACCAATATTAGGTCGTAAGTATTTATATGTTGGTTTTTTTTTATTTTATTCTTTATTTGGTTTTGTATTATTTGAATTTGTTATTGATAGAAATTGCGTTATTATAATTTGTAATATTATATTATTGCTTTTTTGTAATTTTTGTTATGTATAGAGAAATTAAGAAGTTTGAATTTTTTATTTGCCGCTAAGGTAATTGAGAATGATCATTTTCTTTTTTGTTATGGTTTGCTTTGCTAGTAGTTTTTGAACTTAAAATGTTAACTTGGAACAATGAATACTGTAATGTTATGTTAGATATACTTTTCATTCGTTTTTTTATGAAAATTAATTATACGTTTATGTTTAAAATTATTAGCTGTAATCCTGCGACTTCCTTTTGGTGGAGTATAAAGTCTTAAATCCTTTTTTCCCAATTTCTTAGAAATTTCGAGAAATTTCCCTCAAGAAGCCTCCATGACAAATTTCGAGCTGTAATAATAAATATTTATTCTATTTTAGACATCGAAGACGTAGATCATAGACTGTTACCGAATTTGAACCAACTACCCCCAGTGACCGTACCACCGTTAAGGCACGCTATACACCAAGGTAATATAAAAATGTGAAATTGTATGATTTTGCGTAATAGTGAAATTTCAACTAATAACTGGCATTTTTCTATTCATATAAGGTTCAAAAGAGCCAGATGTTGATAATGACGGTAAGTTGTATTGCTTGTAAAAATGTAGTACCTTTTATAATATTATTTTATTTGTCCTTATATTATTATTTTGATTAATATGACATTTTTTTATTTTGTATGTGTTTTAATAAATAATATTTGAAGTTATGAAATAGAGATAGAAATATGAAGAAAATGCAATTGCAATCTCTTTCCAGTATAAATAATTTGAATAGGAGAATAATAGGGTGCTTTTTGACTGATATCGCTTAAAAACTTTTTGATTAAATTTATAATTACTAAAATAAAAACGAATTATCTATTTGTTTATATACTTGCAGAAAGTCAAAATTAATTTAGTTCTATTTAACACTTTTACCATCATCTTATCAGTAAAATATTCATGTATTAATTATATGTTATATTTTGCTTCTATATACGAGGTGTGTTCAAAAAGTAAGGTGACTGTGAAATTTGGCGGGCAACGTACTTTCGATTATCGATTTTTTTATTTTGTTATGTTGGTACACTCTTCCCGAACATCTGTACCAAGTTTCAAGTGTATAGCATTTTTTGTTTGGTTGGGAGAGGCGTAAAGGTTATAAGTGTTTTTTTTTTTTCTTAAAAATACAAAGTCACCTTACTTTTTGAACACACCTCGTATATATATAATGATTTGTTTTTTTATGACCTTTTCTTAATCATGTTGTTTTGTTTTTCAATTATTCAGCACTTGAGCATGATATGTTGTAGATAAATATAATTTTAAAAGTGCAAAATGCAATGCTTATATATTTATCACCACTTATTTATTTAAGCTTGAAACTACAAAAATGTATGTTACATACTGTATCCCGCATATAGCAGGGTAGGCAGAGGGAACCTAGTGTTAAGACACTCCGTTCCCCACTTTCCGCTGAATTGAGGCATTGCGTGCTGAGTGGCGGAACTCAACGCCGCGCCTTGTTACCAAACTCAGGAAATGAATATACTGAACTTACATTTATTTACTGGAGTGGGAATCAAACCCACAACCTGTGGCGTTTCCAGTCGCATGCTTGTGACTCTGCGCCATGACAGGCGTCAAAAAATTAATGTTAAAGCAGTAATATTATTTATTAAGTATTAAATCAGTTCCACATAACAGAGTACTCATCTCTATGAGTGAACCATAAGAACCTAGTGTTAAAACGCTCCACACTCTATTTTCCTCTCTATAGAGCTATTTGCGAACTATACTATGAATTTAAATATACCTCCTAATGCCATGTCTTTACCATATTTAATTTCTAAGTAGTATGTATGTAATATATAATATTATATATATATATATACAGGTGTGAGGACTCGCCTTACGTTAAATGAAAACACCGTTTTGAGTACTCCTTGTAAACACGATACGATTATAAAATAAGAGTTTTTACTAAAAATGAAAAGGTGTTTTTTTCGAACAAAATAAATAATAAAATATTCGTTACAAAATCAAACGCCATTTGCTACGTATGACGCAAGAGGACACTAACCTGTCAGAGCGGCAACGTCGCACGCCATCTCATTGAAGAAATCGAGTGTTGGGTGAGGGCGATAACGGGTGAACAGATGTTAACACTAAGCACCACTGTCTTTAATTTTACATAAACTCACATTTATTATTCTAACTAATAACTAATTAAAATTTAAATTTCAAAAGTCACTGATAGTTCTCGTGGCGAAGTACGATGTTGACGTGGGGCTACGGTTTGATCTTCGCGTTCTCGTTCTACCGCCATTACAAATGTACCATAAAAATGGCATCTACAAGTGGAACCATACCTTTCCCGATATGTCCGTATTGCGAGAGTTCCATTTTAATGATATTCTCCATAAATCAAAATCATATCAGTGTATTTCGCAGAAGTATACTTAACATGCGCCATTATTAAAAAACAAACAAACTAAATAAGGAAGAAACACTCGTCTAGTTTTGTGTGACGAAAATAAATTAAATATTAATATAAAACAACGACAATAATAAAAGAAATTAAATAATTTGAAAAAGTCACAGGACGAACGACGCGTAAGTATAACTACTTCTGTTACTAAGCGATGTACGCAGCGCGGTGCACGACTGACGACACTAAGAACTAACCCAAAGTTCCAAATATTGGCATTTCTCTTTCCGCTAAGTATAAATAAGCAAAACACAAACATTTATTACAATTTGATTACTAATTTTGATTAATGTCTATTAAGAAATTCTAAAATGTTTTATGACTTGATCTATATTTTTCGTTCAAGAATTAATCTTTATTCAATGTAAAAAATATTTGTTATGACTATGCTATTCCTTTTTTCACGGTCAAGGTTATTGTTAATATGCTATTCCCTTCTTACGTTATGGCGTTTCATTCTGTCATGGTCAAGGTGATTCTAAATTGATTTTTTTCGAAAATGATAACATAGCTTAAAATTATCAGCTGTCTCAATTTTATTTCTAAATGTATTTATGGGTTTGTAATTCCATTTATTTATAAGCGCAATTGAAAATTCGATGTATCTGTAAGAAAGCCATTACATGAAAATTAACATCAAGCTAAATCGACTTTAAATGGATATTCTTCTAGTCCATAACTTTTTTATAATTACTTTTTACATATTGCGGCTATAGATAATCTAGTAATTATTATAACAATTATTTATGCACTACTTATTCGATATTTTTAAAATAAAAATATG
>JAKGSA010001746.1:0-40056 GCA_033558755.1 Philaethria dido | reverse complement strand
CAAAAATGATTTAAATGAAATTCCTTCGACTGGGAATCGAACTCACTATCAATCGAGTTTACAGTTCACAGTTATAACGGTTCTTTTAGATTATTACTAGGAACATCATATCACTGCTATTTGAATATGTTGTTTGTTTTCGGTGTGTTCCTTCATAAGGCAAGAACCTAGTGCCCAAGCTCTTGTATTCCACTTACCGTCCATATTTCAGACATCGCGTATTGAGTGGCGGAACTTAACGCCGCGTTTTATCTTACTAGAGTGGGAGAATGAAAATAATTTTAATATATTCATTGTATTCAGTGAGATTCAAACTCACTATTGCAAATTTATTAGACGTGTAGTTTTTGTGTTATTCGTAATAATTGTACTTTTTAGTGCTTTTTCTTCAGTCAGTTTTCACTTTTTTTGTTAAATCTCAATTATATTCTTTAACTATTATGAAATATTTCAGGTCGCGGTCTAAGAAGACTATTTTCGACCATAAATCACAAAAAAATACCGTATAGGCTTGGATGGTATGTATTCATTAATAAATAAATTGTATATGTATTATAGGCCTTTTTATCCATTTTTGACGTCATCGCGATGCAATTGAGTTTATTTAATCAAATTATTTTTCAGGTTGCAAGTGTTGGATAAGATACCTGAAGATACAAGGTGCGTTTGTTTTTCTTTTCATAAAAGTCAAAGTCAAAGTCAAAGTCAAAGTCAAAGTCAAATAATTTTATTCTAAGTAAGAAGTTACAAGCTTCATTTTTTGAACGTCAAATAATTTACCACCGGTTCACTAAATTTAATGCCTCAGACCTGAGAAGAACCGGCGCAAGAAACTCAGCGGGACTATTTTTTTTTCTTTTTTTTTTTTTATTTTATTTTTTATTATTCGACAATGGTTTACAATTCTTTATTATTGGCAATGATACCTTTGAAACAGACTGGAGCGAGCATTTCATTCCCAAGGTGTGTTATCATTTATAAAATCACTAATTAGATAATAACCTTTAACACACAAACGTCTTTTTACAATTTTTTTAAATTGTAAAATGGAAAGTAAAATTTTAAATATCAATATTTCTAGTTTATATCAGCATTCTATTTGAATGTTATAGTTGAGTAATATTATGTATTAACCTTTTGATCTCTAGGAGAAGTTTTTTTTTTAACTTCACGCTGTAACCCGCATATAGCAGGGTAGGCAGAGGGAACCTGAGAACCTTTTTTTTTTTTTTATGGATAACTGATGGCAAACGAGCAGAAGGACCACCTGATGGTAAGTGGTTACCTTCGCCCATGAACATCTACAACACCAGAGGCGTTGCCAGCCTAGAGGATACAGATGGAAGGGGAGGACAATGTAGAAGTCCGCTATCGGAACCACTACATTTTGGGGAAAGGCAATCAAAACACATCATAAGATATTTGGCGGTTCGTCTTTGACATGATAGTGGTCGCGAGCCAGACGGAGGACGAACCTCCTACCACCAAATAAACCTAGTGTTAAGACACTCCATTCTCTTTCAACAATTCCGTTCCCCACTTTTTCACACTTGAAGAAGTGGAGAAAGTTATTACTTTTTTATAGTAATACTCGTACACTAGAAGTCAGTGGCGAAGGGTGTATATTTTAGTTAGGGAAGCCGGTATAGAATGTGAAGGTGTTTAGTAATTTGACTATCGAATTTTAGCGATGACGCCTGTCGTGGCGCAGAGGCACAAACGTGCGACTGTAAACGCGACAGGTCGTGGGTGCGATTCCCACTCCAGGAAATGTAAAATTTAGTATTTTCATGTCTTGGGTTTGGTAACAAGGCAAAGCGCGGCGTTGAGTACCGCCACTCAACACGCAATGCCCAAGAAAGCGATGGCTGGATGTCGTGAAGCAGGACATGAGAGCCAATGGACTAACCACTCGAGATGTTCAGGATCGTGCAAAGTGGAGTAGATTGAGCAGGAAGACCCTGGCTAGCCGGGATAAATGCCAAGATGAAGAAGAAAAAGACTCAACACGCAATGCCTCAATTCGGCGGAAAGTGGAGTACGGAATTGTTGAAAAAGAACGGAGTGTCTTAACACTAGGTTCTTTGGTTTCCTCTGCCTGTTACATGCGGGATAGAGCGTGAAGTTAAAAAAAAGTTCAACATTTTCCCTTCAAATATTAATCTAATATTTATTTCAGGGTCTCCAATTCTTTTGGAAAACGTAATGAAAAGAGGTAAGCTTACTGAAGATTGAAGTCATCCTAGTGTGTGCATACGCGGTGGTCGTCGGTTCGATTACCATTTATATTATTTATGAGACAATATATAAAAGAAGATAATATTTTAATTTTAGTGGGGAACGGAATTATGGTAAGAGAACGGAGTGTCTTAACACTAGGTTCTCTGGTTCCCTCTGTCTACCCTGCTATATGCGGGAGACAGCGTGAAGTTAAAAAAAAAAATTAAAGAAAGATAGAAGTTAAATATGATTATGTTTACATTACTTTTATTTTTCCGTAGTTGAAGAAAGCAGCTCCGAGTTCGCTCAACAAGCAATACGGGAGGAAAATGGAACACTCCATTTTCCTCCCGTATTGCTTGATACTTAATCTCTGTTTCAATAATCAGCTATGCGTGGAAAAGAAGCTGCTAAAAAAATAATTAAGTTGAAAAATATTCAGTAAAACTGACACTTAAGAAAGGATCATTATTTGCAGATGAAACGCTTATCCTGAAATGCATAAACTTTCATCTTATCAACTTATTCACGCTTGGAAGCCAACTATTTCCAGTATTTTCATTTCTTGGGTTTGGTAACAAGGCAAAGCGCGGCGTTGAGTTCCGCCACTCAACACGCAATGCCTCAATTTGGCGGAAAGTGGGGAACGGAAATGTTGAAAGAGAATGGAGTGTCTTAACACTAGGTTCTCTGGTTCCATCTGCCTACCCCGCTGTATGCGGGATACAGCGTAAAGGTAAAAAAAAACTATTTCCAGGTGTCGACACTTTAGGACCTCCCACAGCTACCGATGTATGCGAAACCAAGTGATGAGACTGGCTGGTCCTACGAGAAGCGAGTATGAACTTTGTTTATGAAAGAAAATTATAACTTAATTTCAGGGGTCTTATACCGGCGGCGGCAAAGTCCATCTTTTACTAACAAACGCGGCTATCATAACATACGCTATCATATATCATAACAACATAACATTTTTTAAGATGTACCAAGGTAACTGGACATAATCTCTAGGACGAAAAAATACAGATTACAATAAGCTATACAGAAATTATACTTAACGAAATACATTAACGTAACATAACGCCTGTCGTGGCGCATAGGCACAGCAGCGTGCTATTTTAACTGCGACAGGTTGTGGATTCGATTCCAGGAAATATTTTTTTCATTTTCTGGGTTTGCAATAAATCAAAGCATGGTGTTGGAGTTCCGGGGAACGGAGTGTCTTAACACTAGGTTCTCTGGTCTCTGACTACTGCTATATGCGGATACAGCGTGAAGCCAAAAATTCATGCAGAGATATATCAACTTTATTCCTCTCAACCTTTTTTCATTTTTTTCAGGCTGACAGTACTACGTCGTAAATTAAAAGATATTTTATGTTTCCAGTTTCTGAGAAACCTCGTTAATTTTAGTAAGTTACAGCTTAAAGATTGCACTCAAAGATATTTAAACATAGGTATAAATATGTACACCTGTTGTGGCGCAGAGGCACAAGCGTGCGACTGTAAACGCGACAGGTTGTGGGTTCGATTCCCACTCCAGGAAATGGAATTTTTCATTTCCTATGTTTGGTAACAAGGCAAAACGCGGCGTTGAGTTCCGCCACTCAGCACGAAATGCTTCAATTGGGCGTAAAGTGGGGAATGGTGTCTTAACACTAGGTTCCCTCTGCCTACCCTGCTATATGCGGGATACAGCGTGAAGCTATGTATGTATGTATGTATTTATAAGTATGTAAGTAAAACATTTTAGGTGTTTTTTTATGTACCTATAAAACTGCTTGAAGTTATTTTTCTAGGAGAGTAAAAGACCGAAATTATAAAAACTTGTGTCCATCGTGGCGCAGTGTGGACAGCGTTTGACTGTAAAAGTGATTAGTTGTGGATTCGATTCCAATTCAGACAAATGATTATTTTTTAAAATATTTTGATTTTTACGCTGTAGATTCCGCGTCATCTCGACAGGAAATGTGTTGTTTTTGAAGTTATAAAGTCTTAATCACACATTTAGGAGACGAAAAACATATTTTGAAAACGTATAATTTTTTTTATTAAAAAAATAAGTTGTAACAAGCATATAAGAATTTCGATACAGCTGGATATAGAACGCATGGCTTAGCGGTTAGAGGACGGTTCGAGGACGGTTTCCAAGAGGCGCGGGTTCGAGTCCCACTGCGTTCTAATGTTTATACGTTTCCAAATAGGAAATGTTTCTGTTTTTTTTGGCGAAAATTGGACAGCGTAGTGTCTTGACACTAGGTTCTCTCTACAATGCTATGTGGGAAAAAGCGGGAAGCCACTTCCTTAGAAAACTATTATTATTGTGCTATTATTTACTGGGATATGTTTTTTTCTTTTACAGATAAACAGTTCGTCCAGATTATGACTTCACAAGCCTAAAAGACTCCATTATATATTGTGACATATATATACATATATTAAAATAAAAAATAATCTCATTTACAAATAAATACTTTTTCCTAATATTTAACTATTTTTATTTATAAGCCAGGTAAGTTAATCCAAAAGACCAGGTCTTTTGTCTTGGTCTACTGTGTTTCTACTCTATTTTTATTATTTTTCTCGCCAAATATGAATATTGATTTGATTCATATAATATTCTCACAGATATTTTGGAAAAAATATCATGCTATTTTTTCCAAAATATCTGCTATACGCAAAAAAAGCGTTAATCTATATACTTTGTACCCCACTTTACAACAATTAAGCGGATGGAGCTATATGAAATTTGGCACACTAATAGTTTATATAGAAAAGAAGTGCAGAATGCTAATATTTCTATAAATTATCGCATAAAAAGTATATTAAATTAATAAAATAAAAGTTATACACACTACCATGCGTCTGACATCCATGTTTATATAGAGTGCCATAAAATAGCTGAAGACGACGCGTTGTTAACGCGTCAGCGGGGACACTAGTAATATTAAAAGAACAAATGCTTAGTTATGCAAATTCAAATTCATTTTCATATAAATAGAAATTCTAATTGATTCTGTTATACAATGTTTTTTTTTAGCTTCACGCTGCATCCCGAATATAGCAGGGTAGGCAGAGGGAACCTGAGAACCTTGTTTTAAGACACTCCGTTCTCCACCTTCCGCCGAATTGAGGCATTGCGTGCTGATTAGCGGAATTCAACGCCGCGCTTTGCCTTGTTACCAAACCCAGGAAATGAAAATACTAAACTTTTACACTTCCTGGAGTGGGAATCGAACCCACAACCTGTCTCGTTTACAGTCGCAGACTTGTGCCTCTGCGCCACGACAGGCGTATATAAACAATGTAAAAATAAAACACCAAAATAACTAAAATTCCAATGTCCTTTTTATTAAAAAAAAATTAAAACTAATACTTTCTATGTTATTATAAAATATATTAATAAATGTAAACCTTAATAAAATATTTATATATAATTATCATCGTTCGGCGCCCTCTTGTATATCGCCCGCGACCCCTCGCTGGGCTTCATGCCCAACCAGCTGAAGTACCCACGACGCCACATTAGTATCACTATGAATACTATGGGCACAGCTAAGAGTACACCTAGAAAAAGAAAAAAATTGTAAATTTCAATTGAAATCATGAATATATTATTAAAAAAAAACAAAAAAACAACGGAAAACCGGCTTCCGATGTGGTCCCATTTAAATTTAGTTAAGATCTGCCGAGTAGTTTTAGAGTTATTCGTAATAATGCTACTTTTTAATGCATTACACCTGAAGTCGGTTTTCTTTTTAATTATTATAGAGTATACCTGTAAAGAACCTATAGAAATAACAATAAAAAATTTATTTTGATTTAATTTATTTTAACGCCTGTTGTAGCGCAGAGGCACAAGCGTGCGACTGTAAACGCTACAGGTTGTGGGTTCGATTCCCACTCCAGGAAATAGAATGTTTTTCATTTCCTGGATTTGGTAACAAGGCAAAGCGCGGCGCTGAGTTCCACCATTCAGCACGAAATGTCTGAATTTGGCGGAAAGTGGGGAACGGAGTGTCTTAACACTAGGTTCTCTCTGCCTATCCTGCTATATGCGGGATACAGCGTGAAGTTATGTATGTATGTAATTTATTTTACCAATAAGAGCTCCAAGAAGCATAGCGCCATCTTTCTCCGGTCGGTTTCCATATTTGTCCAAACAACGCATGTTACGGTGGATGTCATGTAAATGTTTCATCGTGTACCCTCTCATTTCTATTGGTTCTTGACATCTGGAAAGAGAATAGAGATTTATATATGGTATCTTGATTCGTATATGGTATTTGATTCATATATAATATTCTATAGATTCACGCATTTGTCTGCAAAAGAGGGTAGACAGAGAGAATCTATGATTAACATAATGTTTTCTCCACTTTCCGTCTGAAATAAAGACATTGAGTAGTGAGTGGTAAAGCTTAAAGCAACATTGTCTTATCAGAGTAAGGAATAATAATTTAAGCAAAATAATTCCCTCAAATGGGGGTCGAACCCATAAGTATCGCGTTTATACTGCTGTTCGACTTTAGCACGATGACCATGAAGTAATAAAAAATTGAAAATATACCACGAGATACCATTATCTAAATCTCTCTGTATAGCCTTTCTATCTATATGAAATTCAAACATGAATTCGACAACACTACAAAAATTGGCACCCAGTGTGGGACCAAATCGTTTTATTAAATGTCTTTTTGTTTTAGCACTTATATACTTTCTGCCTGTCCTGCTATACGAGAAAAAGCATAAAATTAATAAAAAAAAACATCACTATTCCTCTTAAATTTGCTGCAGACATAAGTTCTTCTAGAAAGAAGTAAAAAAGAAACTCACATCATCTTCTCAGAAGCGTTTACCGACTTAGCTTCAACAATCGGCACCAGCATATCAACCATCCACTGTGTGGAACAGTCGCAAAGGAACGGGTTGTTGGTAACATCCACAGCCTTCACTAGATCCCAACGGGAAAGCAATCTTGAGTCAATCTCTGTGAGATTGTTGGATTGGAGGTAGATCTGAAATTTATATAAACAATTATATTACTATAACTAGCATTTTTGTGGATTTATTGGTCTTCCATAAATTTGACTGAATTTATCCGTACGCTCAATACAAAGCGCGGTGTTGAGTTCCGCCTCTTAACACGCAATGCATTCAGCGGTAAGTGGGGAATGGAAACCCTTAATAGAACGGAGTATCTTAACATCAGGTTAAGATCTCAGGTTCCCTCTGTCTACCCAGTTATCCAGCAGATATAGGGTGTACCTAAAAATATATTATTCAAACTTACCTCCTTAACCAGCGGCCAATCGTATGACTCCCCGATATCATCAGGTCGCGCCAAAGCCTTAGGATCTATGTATTCTAACTTCGGATTGTAACTCATGTGAAGTTTCTGCAAGTTCTCCAAGCCGCCGAGAGTGCTCGCACCAATGTATATGAGGGAACCCATGTTACACATGTGCAGCTCTTGTAGCTTACGGAGACGGGGGAATCCCCTGAAATTTATAGAAATATATCTTAGATAGAACAAAGCAAGGCAAAGCGCGGTGTTGAGATCCGCCACTCAACACGCAAAGCCTCAATTTGGCGGAAAGTGGGGAACTGAAATGTTGAAAGAGAATTGAGTGTCTTAACACTAGGTTCTATGGTTCCCTCTGCCTACCCTGCTATATGCGGGATACAGCGTAAAGTTAAAAAATATAAATGTCAGAATAAATTAACTAATCTGTATCTTTCACAAGCGGGGAAATCCCCTAAAGTCAATAGACTGGAATTTATGGAAATATATCATAGATAAAAAGGATAAATAGTCTAGTCTTTTTTCTTTTTATGATAACCAAGCGTGGATATTTCAGATCACTACATAGTGAGTCACTGTGTTCTTCACTTTCCACGTTTTTCTTTGTCTAGCATAAGAAATCCTCCTTTTCTAGGATTAAATGTTATAACTTTCTAAATTATAACCGCACAGAAATACACAAGATAATGTCACAATTTTTCAGACAGTACATACATACATATGACAGTACATATGTACCCTAAAAATTTTTTTATGGTCTACAAAGATCTTCCCTGTGCGTAGATAAATATTTTTTTAACAAAAAAGTTAATTTGTTACCAATAACTCAAAAACTACTCGCCAGATCTTATCTAAATTCAAATGTAACCACATCAGAAGCATTAACTATCATATAAAACAAGCATCATCAAAATTGTTTCCTCTTCCTTCTTTTTTTGATATCAATTCCAAAAAAACTTACGGATAATCCTCGGACGCTGTTTCCAATTTCACAATAGGGTTTTGATTCAGATTAAGATATATTAAGTTTTTAGTCTCTTCCAACTCTTGGGGTATGGAGGTAAGCTTGTTGTCACTTATGTCTAACCGCTCCAAGAAACGAGGAGTGTGGAGGAACTTGTCAGGTATTTCCGTTAGACCACAAGAACGCATTCGGAGGACCTATTAAGAAATTATCAAAATTATTTCAAACAAAACTACTTAATTACTAAAAAGGCCTGTCGTGGCGTAGAGGCACAAGCGTGTAACTGTAAGCGCGACGGGTTGTGGGTTCGATTTCCACTCCAGGAAATAAAAATATTAAAATTAATATTTAGTATTTTCATTTCATCGCTCTGGTAACAAGGCAAAGCGCGTCGTTGAGTTCCGTCACTCAACACGCAAAGCCTCAATTCGACGGAAAGTGGGGAACGGAAATGTTAGGTTAGGTTCTTTGATTACCCTGCTTACCCTGCTATATGAGGATACATCGTGAATCCAAAAAAAATCATTCCCTGTGCGGGAATCGAACCCATATCCAACGGCGTATACAGTCAGACGTGCCTATACTCATATTTCTAATTTTTTTCCTACCTTCATCATCGGCAAACTCGATATAGCAATTAACGTCACGTGATCAATAGTAGTCAGGGGATTCCCGCTAAGATCTAATTCGGTTAATTCCGGTAAATGCTCGAAGAGGTCCTGGTGGAGGGAGTGGAGGTCGTTGTAGGCGAGGTTCAATGATTTCATTGAAGCCAGCGGCTCATATTCCTCAGGAGAATAGCGACCCTGGAAAATTGGAAAAAAGATTAAGGATTTAAGAATATTAAATATTATTTTTGAAATACTTGATTTTATTTCGTTATCCTCATATTGATAGAGTGAAATTGAACCACATTTCTTTTTTACGGTTTTAAACTTTTTTTTAATTTGCACAAAATTTAAAAAAATTGACAATCTTTAAGACTCGACTAGCATAAAGATCTCAGTCAGTATTGTCAGTCCTACCAGAAGCTACCACCGGTTCGGAAGGCAGTTCTGCTGAGAAAAGCCGGCAAGAAACTCAACAGTTGCTCTTTTGAAATAAAAATTTACAATAAATTTACAACTATGATGAGCCTTCCGAGTGAGCATTAACAGCATATTCCACACTAAAATAAATGAATATATCTATCTTACCTCAAACGCATGTGGACTTAATTTCTCTGTGGTCAACTTATTATGGCTCAAGTCCAATACTTCCATCTGTTGTAAATCCTTGAAGCTCGCGTTTTCTATGAAGCTGATGGAACAGTGGGAAAGGTTTAACACTTTCACGGGTAACTCTGCCATTGCTGTCACGTTGACTATGAGATTTTCACTCATATCTACGGCTGTCGGCTTGAATTCCTTTAAATCTGTAATATGAGGGTAGGTTTAGAAAAAAATAAAAATAAATACAAGTTACATACTCTATAAGATACTTTATAATTTTTTTTTTTAGCTTCACGGTAAGCAGAGAAAACCAGAGAACCGAGTGTTAAGACAATCCGTTCTCTTTCAACAATTCCAGTTCCCACTTTCCATCGAATTGACTCATTGTGTACTGAATGTTGGAACTCAACGCCGCGCTTTGCCTTATTACTAAATCCAGGAAATGAAAATACTAAACTTTTACAATTCCTGGAGTGGGAATCGAACCCACAACCTGTCGCGTTTACAGTCGCACGCTTGTGCCTCTGCGCCACGACAGGTGAATTTCTTTTTTATTTAAAATATCAATTATATACACTTACTAGCCCATTCTTCCTTAGTAAAGAATTCTGTGAGGCTCTGATCGAAGCAGTTCACTTTTTCGTCTTTGCAGCTACATTTCCTGCATACACCCGTCTCGTTCCAATATGTTGTTATAGGCGATAACGTTGTTGTTTCTGAAAGTACTTCGATTGATTAATAGATGGCGCTGATTATGTTATATTAAAAAAAAATATTTATATTTATATTTATTAATAATTATGATTTTATAATAAAATACCAATAGATAAAATACCAATAGAATTAGACAATTAATTTAAAAAAAACAGCCTAAAATACAGAAAAAATACAAAAATTTTAATTTTTCAATAACTTAACGAGCAAATAAAAAGTACTAGCTTTTCACTAGCAGATGGCGCTACAATTAAAATTTTCCAATAACTGCAAAGCAAATAAATAATTTAAGAAATACCATCTATTTACCAACAGATGGCGCTACTCACCATTTTGACAATTCGCCGCGATGAATATTAAAAGGAAAACGCATATGATTTTTTCCATTTTCTCTGAAAAAAAGAAACAACATGAGTAATAACTATTTTGGTAAAGAACTGGGCTATCTTGGGGATAAGATAAGTAATCTGTTGTTATCAGAAGCCTATACTAATATAATTTTTAAATAAGTATTGTATTTAAAGAACATACATACAAAGCTTCACGCTGTATCCCGCATATAGCAGGGTAGGCAGAGGGAACCTAGTGTTAAGACACTCCGTTCCCTTTTTAACACCGTTCCCCATTTACCTTCACTTTCTTTCAATACCCGCCTGCCTGACGCCTGTCGTGGCGCAGAGGCACAAGCGTGCGACTGTAAACGCGACAGGTTGTGGGTTCGATTCCCACTCCAAGAAATGGAATTTTTAATTTCATGGATTTGGTAACAAGGCAAAGCGCGCCATTGAGTTCCGCCACTCAACACGCAATGCCTCAATTCGGCGGAAAGTGGGGAACGGAGTGTCTTAACACTAGGTTCTCTCTGCCTACCCTGCTGTATGCGGGATACAGCGTGAAGCTATGTATGTATGTAATACATAGAATATTTTTCTCCAATAACAGGATATAATTGGTAAATATTTGATTGTTTATATGGTTGTTGTAGGTTTGATTCCCACTAGTCGAAAAGATTGTATTAAAAATATATCATTCTACCTGATTAGATCAAATAAGAGAAACCTCTTCCACAATTCAACTAGAATTTGTGGAAAGTGGAGAAAGGAGTGTCATTTTTTTTTAATTTCACGCATAATATAGCAGGGTAGACAGAGGGAACCTGAGAACCTAGTGTTAAGACACTCCGTTCTCTTACAACAATTCTGTTTCCCACTTTCCGCCGAATTGAGGCATTGCGTGCTGAGCAGCGAAACTCAACGACGCGCATTGCCTTTACCAAACACAGGAAAAGAAAATACTATACTTCCTGGAGTGAGAATCGAACCCACAACCTGCCGCGTTTACAGTAGCACGCTTGTACTTCTGCGTTTGACAGACAGGAGTGTCATAACACTATGTACTCTCTACCTATATAAAGGGGCTTCCCGCTTCATCTAAATAGGGACAGATAACGTAAAGAAAAGTAAACAGTAACACACTTTCAAAACACTTACACTTTAAAAAAACCATAAAATCACTTTAAACACTTCTTTATTTTATTTTCACGTCTACACTTACACTGGTATATAACTACTATTGACCAGGTTACGACAAAATGGCTGTCTTATCAATGCTTATCGTAATGTTATCAGTACAAGTTTACGTTTGGTCAACGTTATAGCGATTTATTAGGTTCATAAGCGGTAGCGTTTTTGGTGTTAAGTTATGTTAGTATTAAATTTCTAATATACTTATTGTTGAATAAACTTTGCAGTAGACGCCTGAAATATACATAGAAGATACTATGTATAGTATAGATTTTTTTAGCTTCACGCTGTATCCCGCATATAGCAGGGTAGGCAGAGGGAACCTGAGAACTCAGTGTTAAGACACTCCATTCCCCACTTTCCTTAAGTATAAATAACACATATAAATATAATGAGCTCTTTGAATTTCACGATTATTACACATATTAAATGAAACTATTTTAACCGGATTAATTGCGTAAATACATTTTTGGACACCCGACGTTCCGAGCACTTTACAGTAGTCCGTGGCCATAGGTTGAAAGTAAACTGCATCAGTATTCAGTACTATATTTTTCACTGACTTAGTGCTCCCTCTACACTGTCCAAAGAGCTTACATGCAAAATTTCAATGTTTTATGGCCTGTCGTTTTGCCAGCTCGTTGTCTGTCACTGAGTATTACACGCTTAATAAATACTACATTTTCTGGAGTGGTAATCGAACCCACAACCTGTCCCGCTTACAATCGTACGCTTGTACCTCTGTGTTAGTGAAAGGCGACTATTTAATCATAATAAAATATGAAACAGAAAGTAACTTTTAATTTTTCTTCGTTCTCCGCTTCTTTTGTATGTGCATTGCACTTTTGTGTTATTTTATGCATATTTCTATACAAAAGATATCCATAAGATATCAATAAGAAGTATATTGATTAAAACGCTACTTTTGCTTCAAACATATTAACCGCTAACACTCAGTCCATACAGTTTTATCAATTCCGTTATCGAAGATAGAACAACACACCTTGATTTCTATGAAATATATAAGTATTTTCTTTGTATACATGACTCAAATATTTTAGTTCAATATTATTATTATATCATACATTTATAAATAAAACGAAATGAACGAATGCGAGGAAAACTAAGATTCTGGTGTTTGAAAGAGATGAAGAAAGAACAGAATGTAAGATAACTGTAGATAGAAAGATATTAGAACAAGTGAATGAGGTAGTATACCTGGGAAGTATGTTTAGCAGAGACGATATGGATGTGGAAAGACGTATTGCTGCCGGTAACAGGATTAACGGTGCGCTGTCTGCATTGATGGGACGGCGGAACGTCAGCGTAGCTGCACGTATGGATGTACACAATGCAGTACTGGTACCGACGCTGTTATACGGCAGTGAAACGTGGGCTTGTCAAAAGAAGAACGAAAGAAAGATGAAGGCTGTAGAGATGCGATCTCTTCGGAGAATATGCGGAGTCAGTTTGGTTGACCGAATCCGCAATAAAGAGATACTTAGAAAGACAGGTATAAGCGAGGATGTATAGTAAGAATGAAGAAGAACGTGCTTAGGTGGTTTGGGATGAAAGAATGGTGAGAAAGATATATGAAGCAAAGGTGGGCGGTAAGAGAGGTAGGGTTAGACCTCGGTTGACCTTCGAGAATACAGTATCAATGATACTGGAGGAAGGTCACGTAAAAAGCATGAGGACTCCCCGGAGGGCATGCATGAAGAGGTTAATGACTGTGGACGAGGCGAAAGAGGTATGCAGGGACCGTAGCGTTTGGCGCTCCGGTCTCTCTGACTACCCCGCTAGGGATAAGCGTGAAGTTAAGTAAAGTAAGTAAGTATATATTGATATGACAATCAAAGCAGCTTCTTGCATTACCCCGCTTACCAAAGTAGTCAGAGAGTCTGACTACTTTGGTAAGCGAGTGAGTCTGGTAGTGGCGAAAAACTTTAGAGCTTAAAGTTTCTAGTTTTGAGATCTTAAGATGAACTTTTTTATCCAGCAACTTGTTCCGCACAACCCTAATAGAATTATTTATTTTATTTGAATTCATAACACTGTTATTAATGAAAATGCATAAAAATCAAAAAAAAAACTGAAGCCTTTTTTTGCATATTGTTAAAGATTATGATCATTTAAAATCAAAATCGTGATCCTTTAATTTTTTCACAAATTTGATCGAATGGAACAAAAAAACGGCTCGATTGATTTAATCGAAACTTTGTGAGGATTTGGGAGAATATTGAACTGTAAAAGGCTCGCTCGCACGCATGTGCCTCTGCGCCACGTCAGGCATTGTATTATCAGTACGGAAATGTATTAAATATATATATCATTGTCCGAGACTCTCGTAGCATAGTGGTATAGCGTATGACTGTAAATCAATAGTAGTCCGGATCCCCACACTAGGCAATATTTTAATTTAAATTATTTTCCTTTTCCTGCTCTGATGAAACAAAATGTGGCGATGAGTTCCGCCAATCAACACACAATGTCTCGATTTTAAACAGAAAGTGGAGAACGGAGTGTCTTAACACTAGGTTCTCTTAAACTATCCTGCTGTGCGAAGGGAAACTTGAAGCTGTTTTCGTTTTAGTATTTGGAACTGTAATCTTCAGATTCAGTCAAGCTGAAAATTTTAATGAAAAATGTATTTTTATATAATACTAGTTCTGTTCGCTTGCTCGCGACTTCATTTGTATGGACTATAAAACCTAAAATCCCGTTGTTTCCCTTTTAAATAGGAATTTAGAGAAATCTCTCTTAGCACTCCCCTACACTCCCCGTGTCGCTACACGCAACATATTTCTATGTGCAGTAGTTTCTCGTTCTCCTCTCTCAGCACTCCCCTACACTCCCCGCGGCCCTACACGCCACATGTCATGTTTCTATGTGCAGTAGTTTCTCGTTCTCCTCTCTCAGCACTCCCCTACACTCCCCGCGTCCCTACACGCCTCATGTCATATTTCTATGTGCAGTAGTTTCTCGTTCTCCTCTCTCAGCACTTCCCTACACTCCCTGCGTTCCTACACGCCACATACCATATATCTATGTGCAGTAGTTTTCGTTCTCCTTTCTCAGGACTCCCCTACTCTCCCCGCGTCATTCACTCAGGAACGTAATGGTTATTATATATAAATAGATATTTTTGTAACAATTTCTATACAAACATGCAATTACTTAACTTAAACGTCGAGGAAGCTTATTCCCAAACCCATTATCGTCCATTAAATATGAAATCAATCTTTGTTTAAACAATCAAAAATCAATTTTATTGCATTTTAATAAAGTATATATTGGAATGGTAGAATTTATTTTATAGTCTAAGAGGTAACATACGTGAAGACGCGTATGTTTTATTTTCATTTCTTTTATAGCAAGGTAGTAAGAAAGAACGTAGTGTTAAGATATTCCGTTCACCGTTTTTTGCTCGAGTTCAAGAAATTGCGTGTTAATTGGTGGAAGTTAACGCCGGGTTTCTCTAACTCGCCGAGGTTTTCACGGAAGATTCGGGAGTTCCCGTGGGCCTCGGCCAGTGGCGGTAGAAGAGAAGAACTGTGAGGTTTTAGTGGGTATACGAACGGCCTCTTTACAGCCATCTGGAATCCCACAAACTAGGGACGGGCCCTAGTCCCTAATGGCCGGTTATCCGTAACGGATTTCCTCACGTAAAAAAAAAAAAAAATTAATTTAAATATAATAATCTCCTGAGTTAGCATCAAACCCATAAAGATCATATTTAATAGTCTAAGAAGAACAGAATTAAAACAGACAGGACACTTAAATTTTGGATTTTAAGTCAACACCGCGCTTTGCCTTGTTACCAAGCCCAGGAAATGAAAAATACAATTTCCTGAAGTGGGTATCGAACCCACAACCTGTCGCGTTTACATTCACACTCTTATGCCTCTGCGCTACGACAGGCGTTAATCTCTTTTTAAAGTACAAAATGTATGTTAGCTCCTATACTATAAGGGAATTATATATTATAATCCTAAGAGCGCCATCTAGCGGAGAGTAGGAGAGACGGATAATCCCTGTAATTGACGTTAAGAGTACGCTGACGACAAAACGGCAATTGGCTTTCGTTTCACAATTAGTGGTATTATCTATATATAATGTGGAGACGTTTGTGATAGGAGATGGTCATAGGTTCGATTTTTACTTTAAAAACGTTTATGTTTACGTAAAAGGCAACAATAATTGAAACACAGGAATTGATTGTAAACACAGTTGTTGTAGGTTCAATGTCCATACGGGGGTAGTATATTAATTTATTTTAATATCTTTTTAAGTTTATTCTATTAGGAATCAAATTTATACTTTAGAAAACGAAAAAAAGTTAAAAAAAATGTAATTCAAAAATATGAATTTAGAATGGAATAAAATTTAAAATTAAATACAATAAAATTTCAGTTGGTTTGCCATCACGGCAAACGGTGTGACAATCTGATGCCATTATGCCCCCTCTTCGCTCGTGTGTGTGTTACCATTCGTATTTGTGTTCTTGTAATGTAAATTACACATATTCATAACAATAGTAATAATTTAGTATTAACTTTATTGCATACAAGAGAAAAAACAAAAAGACATACATACATACATAGCTTCACGCTGTATCCCGCATATAGCAGGGTAGGCAGAGGGAACTTAATGTTAAGACACTTCGTTCCCCACTTTCCGCCGAATTGAGGCATTGCGTGCTGAGTGGCGGAACTTAACGCCGCGCTTTGCCTTGTTACTAAACCCAGGAAACGAAAAATTCCATTTCCTGGAGCGGGAATCGAACCCACAACCTGTCGCGTTTTCAGTCGCAGGCGCTTAAAATTGGTGGTGAAAAAGCACGATGGTCTCCATACATGCTTATATTGAATATATAAAAAATATAGAACTTTTAATGAGGCAAGTCGTCACGTGTGACTTCACGTTCGTGTAATCTGATATTTCCAACAACCCCTCGCTTTAGGGATGAACATTTAAAGAAAAACTTTCTTCCAATTTTTATACGTCTTTTTTCATATTTTTTTGAGCAGCACAAACAGTTGGTTTGCCATCACGGCAAACGGTGTGACAATCTGATGCCATCATGCCCCCTCGCTCGTGTGTGTGTTACTCTTTGTATGTGTGTTCTTGTAATGTAAATTATACATATTCATAACAATAGAAATAGTTTTATATTTATCAATATAATTTCATTTTTTTTTTTGTTCAACTTCACGCTGTATCCCGCATGTAGCGGGGTAGGCAGAAGGAACCTGAGAACCTAGTGTTAAGACACTCCATTCTCTTTCAACATTTCCGTTCCCCACTTTCCGCCAAATTGAGGCAGTGCGTGTTGAGTGGCGGAACTCAACGCCGCGCTTGTTACCAAGCCCAAGAAATGAAAATACTAAATTTTACATTTCCTGGAGTGGGAATGGAACCCACAACCTGTCGCATTTACAGTCGTACGCTTGTGCCTCTGCGCTACGACAGGCGTCATAAATTCTGGGAAAAATTACATAAATAAAACACAAATTAAACGTTCGTAGGATACGTGGAGTCAAATTCACAACGAAGAGATATAACGAAGAGACCCAATGGCAGAAAATATATGAGGCAAAATTGAACGGCGGCGGAGGTAGGAAGAGACCTCGGTTGATCTTAGAGAACACAGCGTCTATGATATTGGAGTATGGTCATGTGACCACCTCTCCCAGATAAATGCATACATGAAGAGATTAATGACCGTGAATGAGGCGAAGTTGATTTCCACTGATATTACGTAGGGATAAAGCGAAGAACTAAAAAGAATTAAGAACTTATTTCTCTATTACATTATTCTTTTTCTTTTTTTTTTTAACTTCACGCTGTATCCCGCATATAACTGGGTAGGCAGAGGGAACGTGAGAACCTAGTGTTAAGACACTCCGTTCTCTTACAACAATTACGTTCCCCACTTTCCACCGAATTGAGGCATTGCGTGCTGAGTGGCGGACCTCAACGCCGCGCTTTGCCTTGCATTATTCTCTCCATCTATAGAAAAGAGAATAAAATCACAAAAATATATTTATTTATTTTAATAAAATTCCAAAAGTGACAACCCTACACTGCCTTGTTAGTATCTGTCACCGCTAAACAGCACTTGAGTTTGCAAACATTTAAGGAATCTAACCTCGACCTTATTACTTAAGACGTAAAGTCCAAAATCGAACCTACTACCACCTCAAGATACCTTAGTTAACGAACAATTTGCTCCAAGACTTAAGTCTTTTGAAGCTTGATAAAGAGCTTTTTAAAAATTAAAAAAAAGTAGGAAGCTTCTTGTCGGTGCTTTTTGTATATATATGTATATAGTTTTTTTCAACAGGCGTTTGTGGCGCAGTGGCACAAGCGTGCGACTGTAAACGAGATAGGTTGTGGGTTCGAGACACTCCAGGATATGTAAAAGTTTAGTATTTTCATTTCCTGGGTTTGGTAACAAGGCAAAGGGCGTCGTTCAGTTCCGCCACTCAGCATGCAATGTCTCAATTCGGCGGAAAATGGGGAACGGAGTGTCTTGACACGTCGATTCTCAGGTTCCCTCTGCCTACCCTGCTATGTGCGGGATACAGCGTGAAGCTTAAAAAAGTTCTAAATATTTTTTCTCAGCTATTTATAGGTAACAAGGCAAAGCGCGGCTTTGAGTTCCGCCACTCGGCACGCAATGCCTTAATTCGGTGGAAAGTGGCGAACGGAATTGTTGAAAGAGAACGAAAATTCACGGAACGTCAAATAAAAATTTCTACATACTCGTATACCTTTTTTGAAAAGAAATTATGTTTTTAAAAATTATGTTCTTGTTTTTTTAACAAAGGAAATGAAAGTATTTAATAATATTCAGTATTTTTGTTTCCTCGCTCTGCTGACAAGGCAAAGCGCGGCGTTAAGTTCCGCCATTCAACACGCAATGACTCAATTCAGCGGAAAGTGGGAAACGGAAATGTTTAAAAAGAACATGGAGTGTCTGAACACTAGGTTCTCAGGTTCCCTCTGCCTACCCCGCTATGTGCGGGATACAGCGTGAAGCTAAGCAAATAAACCACTATGCCAGATGGCAAAAACTAATACTTTTGTCATTATTATCATATTGTCATAGATTAAAGTCATTAAAAGGTTAAATGGCGTCAAGGGAGAGAGTGACATTTGTAAAACTATATCGACCCCTTGACACGAGTTTGTAGTGTTTGTAACACCATTATGGCGCAGTGATTAATATGGATGTGTACGATGGTTAGGGATTCAAATTTTTGAAGAAAAAATAGCTTAGTGGCTAATAGCGACATTGAGTTCCGCCACTTAACACGCATGTGTAGAAATCACTCAAAATCTCTAGAGAAAGAAGAGAACGGAGTGTCTTGACACTGAATTCTCTTTATAAATGTAGTGATCAGTACATACATTCATAGCAAGCATAGTAGGAAGGGGGAACCTAGTATTAAGAAACTCCGTTCCCCACTTTCCGCCGAATTGAGGCATTGCGTGCTTAGTAGCGGAACTCAACGCTGCGCTTTGCCTTGTTACCAAACCCAGAAAATGAAGAATTCCATTTCCTGGAATGGAGATCGAATGGTTTTACTTCGTTTTTTTTTTAGCTTCACGCTGTATCCAGCATATAGCCGGGTAGGTAGAGGAAACCGGAGAACTTAGTGTTAAGACACTCCGTTCCCCACTTTCCGCCGAATTTATTTTCAATTTGGATTTCATTTTTAACGGAGTGTCTTAACATTATGTTCCCACTGCCTACCCTGCTATATGCGGGATACAGCGTGGAGTTATGTATGTATGTGTAAGTAAAACCATTTAGATGCATTTACAAAAAACCCTCTAAAGTCTCTATTTTAATAAATATCATATATTTAATTAAAAGACAGGTGCACTAAAACCATTACTCTAATAGTACCTTGTCAAACTCCACAAAACAAAAAAATACTTTGCGATTTCAAGCAATAATAAACATAGGTTACTTCGACATAGTTCCAACATAAACTTCTGAACCGAATCAATCCGGTTTTAACCGGATCAAAGCAGTGCATTCCAGTCTATAATAACGAATTATGGCTCAATCAAATTAAATGTGAATTGTAACTCAAAATAGATCGTGTTTTAGAAGACATAAGGGTGTTAACACGAATTTTCCCAGATTTAGGGGATGTTAAATGAAAACCACTATAGAAAGACCCATTCTAGTCTAAAATGATCAATAATATAAGAGAATTGACGTACATAAGGGGTCAATAAAAATTGGTTTTTGTAGTGACGCCATATTTTGCGTCTATTGTCATTCGATTAGGGTGGATGGTGTTATGCAAAGTGTTTTTTTTTTTGTTATTTTTTATTTTTTTGAAGTGATATTTTTTTTAAATTGTTGTCATTTAAAACTTAATGTAACGAATTAGCGTCACGGTGAAAGAAACATATAAATTGTATGGGGTTATATCGGAGACTAAATGAGAAAGAAATGAAAGACAATTTCAGAGACAATTTTCTTTTGAAGCCAGACAAGAGCAGTGTCAGCGTTTGACTACAAATATAAAGCTGTGGATTTGATTTCTACTAGGGAGAAATTAATATTTAAATTATTTCCATTTCCTCGCCGCTCAACGCCGCACTAAGTCTTGCCAGACTAATTGCGGCGTTGAGTTCCGCCACTCAACAGGCAATTTCTCGAATTCGAGCGAAAATTATGGAATAGTGTCCTGGCTTTAGGTATTCTCTGCCTACCCTGCTATACGGGATAAAGCGTCAAGTTAAATAAAAAAAGAAAGTACATTACAAAAATATTTGTCTCTTTCCTAGAGACGTGCTTCTCTCGTTTAGTGTCGCTTTTTCGTTACATCGAGGTTCAAATAAACAATTGTAAAGAAATGTTACTTCATATTATTAAAATTTTAACAATGCAGAAAACTGACTTCTAATAAAATGTACTATTACGAATAACTTAAGAACTACTCATCTGATCTTAAAGAAAATTAAATGGATGATCAAAATTAGTTTACCCAGTAATAAGTTAGGCAGTAATATACTCGTACAAAAAAAATAAAAAGAGATGAACTCTTTTTTTTAAGTTTTTGAAAGTTAAACTCAATTTTATAAATAGCATTCTCTCTTGCCAAATGATTGTTCTTTGAAATGATCTTTGTGTAGCAGAAATTTGTAAAAATCTCTCTACAGAGATGCTAACAACATAAATAACGTTGTACCAAGCATATAAGAATTTCGACGCAGCCGGATGTAGAACGCATGGCTTAGTAATCTGAGCGCTTCGACGGTTTCAAAGAAGTGCGGGTTCGAGTGCCGCTGCGTTCAAAAAAAATACGTTTTCTAAATAAGAAATTATGATGTATAAAAATATTTGAGGTCGAAACAAGCCCTACAAAACTTACCTACCTAATTTCACGCTTTATCCCTAGCGGGGTAATCAGATTGAACGGAGCGCCAAACGCTACGGTCCCTGCATACCTCTTTCGCGTCGTCCACAGTCATTAACCTCTTCATGCATGCCCGCCGGGGGTCCTCATGCTTTTTACGTGACCTTCCTCTAGTATCATTGAGACTGTGTTCTCGAAGGTCAACCGAGGTCTCCCCCTACCTCTCTTACCGCTCACCTTTGCTTCATAAATCTTTCTCACCATTCTTTCATCACTCATCCTCTCGACGTGCCCAAACCACCTGAGCACATTCTTCTTCATTCTTACTATAACATTCTCGCTTATACCTGTCTTTCTATGTATCTCTTCGTTGCGGATTCGGTCAGCCAAACTTGGTATTACATAATACCGTCCCATAATCAGCAATATCACTTTTTCGGTGTTCTTTTGAAGGTAATCACATTCTGCCATTAAACCAGATGTTTTAAGAGCTTTTATGTTCTACATTTTTCACGCCCTTTCACGACCCTTCTACGTTTAGTGAGATAGGTATCTATGGCTACCTTTTTATTATGGTTATTGGATTATACTGTGCATGTGGGGAACGGAGTGTCTTAACACTAGGTTCTCAGGTTCTCTCTACCTACCCTGCTATATGCGGGATACAGCGTGAATCTAAAAAAAAAAGAAAGAATTATACATGTTTTGATTTCTTCTCAGGTGAATGATGACGCGGCGTTTAGTGCCGCCACTTAGCACGCAATGTTTCGGATTCGGGCGGAAAGCGGAGTGTCTTAACACAAAGTGTACTCTGATTACACTCTGATTACCCTGATATTAAAAGATGTGTTAACGAGATGTGTTGCCTAGCAACGTGTATTGTTTGAATAAGAGAGGAATTATTACAATATATTTTTTTTTTAACTTCACGCTGTATCTCGCATATAGCGGGGTAGGCAGAGGGAACCAGAGAACCTAGTGTTAAGACACTCCGTTCTCTTTCAAGATTTCCATTCCCCACTTTCCCCGCAACTCAACGCCGCACTTTGCCTTGTTACCAAACCCAAGAAATGAAAATACTAAATTTTACATTTCCTGGAGTGAGAATCGAACCCAGAACCTGTCGCGTTTACAGTCGCACGCTTGTGCCTATGCGCCACGAACAAAAACATCATCAAAATAGTTTAGTTGAAAATGTTTGTAAAAGTATGACATAATCAATTTAAAGTAACAATATGAATGTGAGCAATTGAGCGTTGATTTGTAGGGTGGATATAATTTTATTTTTCGACTTCACGCTGTATCCCGCACATAGCGGGGTAGGCAGAGAGAACCAGAAAACCTAGTGTTACAACACTCCGTTCTCTTAACATTTCCACTTTCCCGTGAATCGTGGCATTACGTGCTGAGTGGCGGAACCCAACGCCGCGCTTTGCCTCGATATCAGAGGGAGGAAAAATGCTGAATATTAATTATTATATGTATTTATTATTACTATTTCCTGGAGTGGGAGTCGAACCCGTAATCTGTCGCGTTTGCAGTCACACGTTTGTGCTTCTGCGTCTTGACTGGCCTCTGAATATAAATAATTTTTATATTAAGGCCACAAAACTTGAGGCGTAGACAGAGTGAGCCCAATGACTTCGTATGTCGCATTCCGCCCGAATTCGACTTGTCTTATAAAAAAATTATGAAAATAATAAAAAAATATTTTTTTTTTAGCTCCACGCTCTATCCCACGCTCAGCAGGGTAGGCAGAAAGAACCTGAGAATCTAGTGTCACACTTCGTTCTCTTTTAACATTTCCCTTATCCCATTATTTGGGGTCGGGTCTCCTTACTTTTCTGCGCCAAGACGTGCGATCTTGGGTTGTTGGTTCACGCAATTGGGCTTGAACATCTTCATCATATTCGCATTCGCGTCGCATAAGGGGTTCGCCCTAGTATTTTTACCCGGTTTCAAAGTCTTGTGCTTTCATGTAAGGAGAAAATGTTTTGGCTCTTAATTTTACGGCCGGTTGCCACCTGACGCCAATGCAGTAACTCTTTTAAAGAGGCTGGAGCATTTACTACGGG
The DNA here is from genome assembly GCA_033558755.1 of Philaethria dido. Lineage (NCBI taxonomy): Eukaryota > Metazoa > Arthropoda > Insecta > Lepidoptera > Nymphalidae > Philaethria > Philaethria dido. The sequence continues at coordinate 16,659 of JAKGSA010001746.1, read as the reverse complement.
AAATAAATTAAGTTTGGATGGATAAGATCACCACTTCTGCAATTTTTTAATGATTCTTTATTATCAATTTTATTATCTAAATCTTGATATATTTTATTTGTATGGATTTCTTTATTGTTTCCTAAATTTTTGGTTTCGCATTTCACTAGAATTTTAATATTTATTATTATTTATAACAAATTTTTGGCTTGTCCGTCTTTTTAAAATTTTCATTATATTAAAAAATAGTTATTATTTTCATTTCCTCGCTCTGATAACAAGGCAAAGCGCGGCGTTGAGTTCCGCGATGCCTTAATTCGGCATGAAGTGGGGAACAGAAATGTAAAAAAAATTGTAATTATTTTACGAATAATGTAGTCACCCTAATGTAATGAGTTTATGTGAGGGGAGGTTGGGGGTAAAATTGACAAGCGTGCACATTTAATATATTTATATATTTCATTACAACAATTTGTTCAAACCCTCAAATAATTAAGTTATTTTGTGTAATTGCTCGAAATTATTTTGTAAATTTTCGCACGGCCTTCGCTTTTACTTGTTGTGTTGTTATTTCTTTAGGGGTTGTTATGAATGAATGAGTTTATATTGTTCGATTTGAAAATACTGTATCTGTGTACAATGAAAGGTGGCCTTGAAAGATAGAACTATAGTTAGATTTTTGATTTTCACGATTTTCATATATCTTTTTTTTTTAATGGATAACGGATGGCAAACGAGCAGTAGGACCATGGTTACCTTTGCCCATGACCATCTACAACACCAGAGATGTTCTAGATGCGTTTCCAACCTAGAGGATATAGATAAAAGGGGAGGACAATGTAGTAATCCGCTATCGGAACCACCACATTTTGGGGAAAGGATGGGTGGGAAAGACGAAAGCCTGGCTTACTTGCCATCGAACAGGAACACATCATAAGATATTTGGCGGTTCGTCTTTGACATGATAGTGGTCGTGAGCCAGACGGATGACGAACCTCCTACCACCAAACAGAATGAAACTATTTTTACCAGTATTCTTCTTGTGATCGTTCGAGACGTCGGGTTTCCAAAAAGTAACCTATATTTCCTGGAAGAGAAAAGTGCTCTGACTGCTAAATTTAACGTAGCTGGATAAGATCGCATGAATTAATCTTTCCTCAAAAAATAAATAAAATCAACCTGAACGAATTCAGGCCGATATGTATTTATTATTTTATACATTATTTGCTTCTTTTTACCTTTATTAATAGGAAAATTTATTTTCATATAAATACAAAAATATTATATTTATATAAAAATAAATTTTATAATATATATATATATATATATATATATTTAAATTTTATGATTATAATTTGATTTTATTAATTTTTGCTTTCTTGTTAAAAATATTAATATATTTTGTTCATTTATGATTACCTAAGGCACATGTCGAAGCCCCAATTTCTAATTCAATTCTAGTGCACTAGTTGTCCTTACCCTTTTATGCGAGAAGATGATTTTTAATTGTTTGCTTTATTCACATTGTTTGTTGTCATTCTTTTTTCATTTCCTGGGTTTGGTAACATTCAGCACGCAATGCCTCAATTCGGCGGAAAGGGTTCGATTCCAACTCCAGGCAATGAAATTTTTCATTTCTTGGGTTTGGTAACAGGGCAAAGCGCGGCGTTGAATTCCGCCACTCAGCACGCAATGCCACAATTGGGAGGAAAGTGGGGAACGGAGTGTCTTAACACTAGGTTCTCAGGTTACCTCTGCCTACCCTGCTATATGCGGGATACAGCGTGAAGCTATGTATGTATGTATATATGTATGCTTTATAAAGGGAAAATAAACACATATTGTAATAATCTTATTTATTGAGCATTATTTACTTCTACTATGTACATTATACGACCTATTATTATCATTGATTCTATTTACTAACTTATTAATAATTCTACACATCAATTATTATCAATACAATTTGTTTGTTATGACGTACACTGATTGAATTTTTTTTATATTTGATATAAATTAAATACATTTTCAAAGTGGGGAACGGAGTGTCTTAACACTAGATTCTCAGGTTCCCTCTGCCTACCCTGCCTATATGCGGGATACAGCGTGAAGCTATGTATATATTTTTTTTAATTCGCTGTTCTCTGGTAAAGTAAGCCACGAACTTGGAGTTTTGCTTCATACACAATGTATGGATTCCAGGTGAAAACTAGAACATCATTATTAACAGAAATCCTGTCTAGGCACAGAGGCACAAGCGTGGGACTGTAAACGTGATAGGTTGTGGGTTCGATTCCCACACCTGAAAATGAAAATTTTAAGTAATATTTAATATTTTCATTTCCTGGGTCGCCGCCATCTTCCCCACTTTCCGCCGTATTGAGGCATTGCATGCTGAGTGGCGGAACTCAACGCGCTTAGCCTTGTTACCAAACCCAGAAAATAAAAAAATCCATTTCCTGGAGTGGAAATCGAGCCCACAAACTGTCGCGTTTCCAGTCGCACGCTTGTGCCTCTTCGCCACGACAGGCGTTTTTTATAAGTACATGAAATATATATCCTAATTATTTAAACACAATTATTTAAACTAAATATAAAACTAAGTACAAAATGACTAGATTATGGACTAGGTAGTCACTAAACCAAAAACACCTATATTACTATTGCACGTTATATCTACATGTTCAATATCCCGAAGCAAAAAGACTGAATCTAGTATTATTCTACTGGACAATAAATATGGACTCAAATCTCTATTTTTATACTAAATACATATATATGAATTTATAATTTTTGTACATACATACATAGCTTCACGCTGTATCCCACATATAGCAGGGTAGGCAGAGGGAACCTAGTGTTAAGACACTCCGTTCCTCACTTTCCGTCGAATTTAGACATTGCGTGCTGCCTGCATTCGGTGGAAAGTGGAGAGTGGAGTGTCTTAACACTAGGTTCTTAGGTTCCCTCTGCCGACCCTGCTATATGCGGGATACAGCGTGAAGCTAAATAGATATAGATCAGTCGTTACTTCGGGACTATCGATTATAATGCATTTTATAAGATGATATTCATAACGGAATTGTTGAAAGAGAATGGAGTGTCTTAACACTAGATTCTCTGGTTCCCTCTGCCTACCCTGCAATATGCGGGTTACAGCGTGAAGTTAAAAAAAAAAAGAAATTCATAGGGTTTTTTTTTTAAATGTAAATGTAAAATTTTTAATCTTCCAAAATGCATTACATATAACAGTAATTAAATATCGATTCTTAGAAACTAATTATCTAAAATTTTTACTTTCATTCAAAGTTTCACTATTGCTTCTATTTCACGTTTTTAAAATAATTTTATACAAACACATATATATTATATATAAAATTCTTTCTTATTCTAAAGTATTTCATAATATATTACTAAAATACAAACCAAAACATGTATATATTTTTTGTTTTAAATTTAATTGTAGACTTCAGTGGCGAGGGGCAAAAATTTTAGTTAGGCAAGCCGGTAAATTAAGAGAAGCCGATGTATATTTAGGGAAGCCGGTATATATATTTAGGGAAGCCGATGTATATTTAGGGAAGCCGGTAAATTTTAGAGAAGCCAATATATTTAGGGAAAGTGGTATAGGATGCCAGTCAACACGCAATGCCCCGATTCGGCGGAAAGTGGGGAACTAGTGTCTTAACACTAGGTTCTCCGGTTCCCTCTGCCACCCTGATATATGCGGGATACAGCGTGAAGTTAAAAAAAAAGATGTACGAGTACGAGTATTTAGTAATTTCACTGTCGAATTTTGGTGATGACCTTTTTTTTTAGGTCAAAAAGATGTCAGAGCTTGTTTTTATGCAGTTTATGCCCAATATTTTTTTTAGGTCTCATATTTGTACTTTGAAAAGTTAGGAAAGCCGGTGGGAATCGATTTGTATGGACGCCTCGCCACTGGTAGGCTGAATACTTCAAGCTTTTGTCTATTTATATAGAAAAATGTGAACAAATACTAAATTATTATGATTGAAATATAACAACAAATACAATAACATAAAATAAATAAAATTATACATGTATTCATCAAAAATCATTTTAAAACATATATAGTTTATTATTTTTGAAGTTTTAAAGTGTTAATCACACACTTAGGAAACGAAAAGCATATTTAGAAAACGCATAAAAATTTTAACGCAGCGGGAATCGAACCCGCGCCTCTTGGAAATCGTCCAAACGCAAGTTTCGACGCAGCCGGATATAGAACGCATGGCTTAATGGTCAGAGCGCTTGGACGAATTCCAAGAGGCGCGGGTTCGAGTCCCGCTGCGTCCAAATTTTTATACGTTTTCTAAATATATATATCGCTTATTGCTATTTAATATACTATTATTGACTATTTTATTTATTATCTGTCATATACAGATAAAAAAAACACAATAACAACTTAATAACGGTTCTTAAGCAAACATACAGTTCGATTGACGAAGGAAAGAAAGGCTGATATCGATTTTTAGTTGTTTGTTTAAATTCTAAAATTTAATATAATTATAGATAATTAAAAAAATATTGCAGAAGTATTTTTTTTTTTTTTTTATGGATAACGGATGGCAAACGAGCAGAAGGACCACCTGATGGTAAGTGGTTACCTTCGCCCATGAACATCTACACCATGTTGATGTTGTAGATGCGTTGCCAACCTAGAGGTTAGAGACGGAAGGGGAGGATAATGTAGTAGTCCGCTATGGGAACCACCACATTTTTGGGAAAGAATGGGTGGGAAAGGGGAAAACCTGGCTTACATGCCATCGAACCGGAACACATCACAAGATATTTGGCGGTATTTGGTAGAAGTAATGGATGAACACGAAAATCAATAAAATGACAAGTGTCTTTGTCAAATTGTTTGCTGTAGAACCGTTTTTGTTACTCTACATATATTAAAACAAGTACTATAAGCTTACGTATTGTAATGTGTATAGTTAGTTTCACCTACGATGTCGATATCACTGTCGCTATGTTCGGTTTCAGAATCCGATGTATGCGTGGTTGATATTCGTGAGTCCTCCTAGGAAAATAAATAAAGGAAATGAAAATTAAATTCAGATTTGAACCTGTACCTTTAGTGAAACATGGTAAACCATTTGTTATATCTTAATCACTAATTTAGAATAAGAAAAACATTTTCTACGCCTGTCGTGGTGCAGAGGCACAAGCATGCGACTATAAACGCGACGGGTTCGATTCCCACTCCAGGAAATGTAAAAGTTTAGTATTTTCATTTCCTAGGTTTGGTAATAGGGCAAAGCGCGGCGTTGAGTTCTGCCACTCAACACGCAATGCCTCAATTCGGTGGAAAGTGGGGAACGGAATTGTTGAAAGAGAATGGAGTGTCTTAACATTAGGTTCTCTGGTTCCCTCTGCCTACCCTGCTATATGTGGGGTACGGCGTGAAGTTAAAAAAATATATACTTAAAAATAAAAATTGGAACCTGTAACTAACTCTATGGTAAAATGCAAAAAGCATATACATATGGCAATGTTATGGTAATTACTCTGTTTATTTTTGAAAATATTTTTAATAACTTTATTGTCAAATTTAGATCGGAAATTATAAATGATTTATTTTATTTGTTTTTTTATTATAATATTAATTCAAAATGACAAAAATTGTTTTTGTTTTAAATTATAAATACACAAAAATATTAATGACAATTTACCCCAATCTCCCCCATACACTGTATAAGTAATTATACATACATACATACATACATAGCTTCACGCTGTATCCCGCATGTAGCAGGCAGAGGGAACCTAGTGTTAAGACACTCCGTTCCCCACTTTCCGCCGAATTGAGGCATTGCGTGCTGAGTGGTGGAACTCAACGCCGCGGTTTACCTTGTTACCAAATCTAGGAAACGAAAAATTCCATTTCCTGGAGTGGGGATCGAACCCACAACGACAGGCGTTAATAATGTGGCCTTTTTTAGTAGAACACGTCAAACACATAGGAAACTGTGTGTGATATTTATTTTAAATATTTATTGTATCTTACATACATTATCATGAGATACTTTGACTGTACCAAATTTCATACACTTCCGTAATACGAAGGAATATTTGGTAAAAGGATATCGCTAATTTATCCTTCATATATTATTAATTAAGCTAAAATAAGAAATAGATAATATTTAAAAAAATAATATAATATATACATACTTTCCTTTCTACGGGCTGAGATGGGTGCTTAGTGGTAAAATCCACAGCCATAGAACCTGTTGAAAATCAATTAACATTTTAGCAAAAAGAAAAACAACTTCAAAGAAAATGTATTGAAGCATAATTATTACGAATAACTCAAAAACTACTTGTCATATATTAATTAAATTTAAACGGGACCACAACAGAAACCATAGCTATCATACAAACAATAGCTATTTTACTGTAAGATTTCATCTAGATCCGTTCAGTAGTTTTTGTTTGAAAGAATAACAAAATACATCCTCACAAATTTTCGCATTGAGAATATTTCTTTTATCTTTACGCTGTATCCCGCATATAGCGGGGTAGACAGAGGGAACCAGAGAACCTAGTGTTAAGACACTCCGTTCCCCACTTCTCACTGAATTGAGGCATTGCGTCCTAAATGTAGGAACTCAACGACGCGCCTTGCCTTGTTACCAGAGCAAGTTATATTTAATATTATTTAATGTTAATATTTTCATTTCCTGGGTTTGGGAACAAGGCAAAGCGCGGCGTTGAGTTCCGCCACTCAGCACGCAATGCCTCCATTCGGCGGAAAGTGGGGAACGGAACTGTTATAAGAGAACGGAATGTCTTAACACTAGGTTCTCAGGTTCCCTCTGCCTATCCCGCTATATGCGGGATACAGCGTGAAGATAAATAAAAATATATTATTTAATATTTTCATTTCCTGGAGTGGAAATCGTACCCACAACCTGTCGCGTTTACAGTCCTGCATTTATAATATTAATAGAAATGAATATTTTTAAACTTTATACTTAATGCAGTGCTAATCTATTTCCTGTCTAACAGAAAGTTAAAGGTAACCTAGTGTTAAGACACTCCGTTACTTTCCGCCTGAATTTCACTAGATGTCTAGACATTGCATATCGAGTGGCGGAACTCAACGCCATGTTATGTCTAACCAAAGCAGGGAAATGGTAATAATTTAAACATTACCATTCACTCGTCCTCGTCCTGGGTATCGAACCCGCAACTAATCGCCTTTACAGTCAAACACTGCTTTCCCATGTCACGATAGCTTCATAATACTTAAAAAATAATTATAGCTTACTTAAAATTGATATTTCTTAAAAAAAAATCTCGACAAGAAAGCAAAGGCGGACCCCAAACAGCCAAACATTAAGAAGGTATTCATAATTAACAAGACAAGCGATTAGAACCCATAACTACATAACATAAGATCTATTATCCCTAATGGCTACTTCTTCTCCCTAGAAATATCAAAAGATATGTTAAAATAATCTTTATTTTTATAGTGGTTAAGTTCAAAATGCCGTAACGGTGATTTTCAAGACGTTACGTTGCTATGGCAACCAAGTCAGCCATCTTGTGTCCCCAATTCAATTATGGAACGTCTTGAGTTGTGGCGCGATTTCCAAATTCAATTTACTAGACTGAGGTTTGAGGCACAAGCGTGCGACTGTAAACGCGACAGGTTGTGGGTTCGATTTCAACTCCAGGAAATGGAATTTTTCGTTTCCTGGGTTTGGTAACGAGGCAAAGCGCGGCGTTGAGTTCCGCTAGTCAGCACGCAATGCCTCAATTCGGCGGAAAGTGGGGAACGGAAATGTTAAAAGAGAATGGAATGTTTTAACACGGAACGGAGTGTCTTAACACTAGGTTCCCTCTGACTACCCTGCTATATGCGGGATACAGCGTGAAGCTATGTATGAACGTATATTATAAACCAAGCAACGCCAGATATCCCATCTAGTATAGATATTTAATATTAACAAATTCCAGAACATTCCAACTCCAATTCCAAGTTTTCCATACTTGGAAACTATGCAAGTAAATGAAGCTGTAACCTAAGTAGTAGGTATCTTGGTAACTTCATTATAACTTAGTTGTTGGTGTAAGTTTAAATTTTGTAATTTAAATTGATTCTGTGAGAGGTGTTTCTTCGGATGATATAGAGTATATTGACGATGGTTAGGGGTTCGAAATTTAGTGAAATGTAACGAAAACGCGTCACGATGAAGAAAGTAACATGTACATTTTTTTTAGCTTCACGCTGTATCCCGCATATAGCGGGGTAGGCAGAGGAAACCTAGTGTTAAGACACTCCGTTCCCCACTTTCCGCCGAATTGAGGCACTGCGTGCATATACTTTTTAACAAAAACAACAAAATGTACGATGATACACGTTTGCCTTGAAAGAACCTATTGACTCTTGATTTGAAGACCTCCAAATTGTATGACTTAGGAAAAACAGTAGCCGGCAATGAGTTCCATAGTTTCGCTGTGCGAATAAAGAATATAGACTCAAACCGCTTTGTCCGTACATAAGGAATATCCTCCATGTAGGAATGGCGTGAGGCTGTTTTCCTTGAAGTCCGGTAGTGAAATGGGGCAGGGGGAATTATATTATGCAATTCCGAAGCACATTCCCCGAAATGTATGCGGCCCGAGAACCAACGTGTTAAGACACTCCGTTCTGCTTGTTTAATTGTGTTTCCCGCTTTCCGCCGGATTGAGGCATTTTGTGTTGAGTTGTGGAACTCAACGCCGCGCTTCACCCTATTACCAAAACCAGGAAATGAAAATACTAATTATTATTAAAAATTTTCATATCCTGGAGTGCAAATCGAACCAACAACCTGTCGCGTTACAGTCGTACGCTTGTGCCTCTGCGCCACGACAGGCGCTAATAAAAGCAAGCTAATAATAGTATCCCAAATTATAACGCTTACCTCTTTGCTGCTGTTGCTTCCTCATCTGTTTCTTATGCTTCATCCGTCGGTTCTGGAACCAGGTCTTGACTTGCGTTTCAGATAGATTCAAGGCACCGGCCAGTTCCACTCGCTCAGGGGTGGATAAGTAGCGTTGGGACTCGAAGCGTTTTTCTAGGCCTATTGGAATAAGAGAAAAAACTTTTTTTTTATTGAACAAAGCAGGCAAATGAGCAGAAGGACCACCTGATGGTAAGTGGTCCGCCCATAGGCATTTACAACACACATGATATAATTGAATAAATATTTAAAATTGGCCTACCGTAGCGTGAAGGCACAAGCGTGTCGTAACTCGACAGGTTGTGGGTTCGATTATTTCGACTACGTTATATTTAGTATTTTCATTTTCTTTTATGTTCTATTGATATTAAATACTAAATAATAAAAATACTATCATTTCCTTGCTCAAAGCAAAAAAAAATCTTTACGTGTGTACAATTTAGGGGAAGGTGGGGAACGGGAATACTTAAAGAGAACGGAGTGTTTTAACACTAGGTTGTCTGGTTCCTTCTCCCTACCCTGCTATGTGCGGGATACAGAGTGAAGCTAAAAACCTTTTTAAGTACTATATAACATAATATGTTTGACATACACTTTTGTATAAAGTAACATACACGTTGCTATGGCAACACTACGTTACTTGTCAATAAGTCTAAACAGGGATCACTAAATGAGATAAAGAAAAAATGCGGCGGAGATCGAAAATTTTGCGCATCTTTCACTTTTAGTAAAGTAGGCAAGGATAACTCGTAGACACTTATCTCTACTTTCCTCTTTAAAGGCAAACTGTTATAGATTTTTTTTAGCTTCACGCTGTATCCCGCATATAGCAGGGTAGGCAGAAGGAACCGACGTGTTAAGACACTCCGTTCCCCACTTTTCGCCGAATTGGGGAATCGCGTGCTGAGTGGTTGCAAATAAAAAAAAAGTGGATTCAAATATTTAGTGGAATAAAGCCAAAATAAATGAAAGTTTTCTCCTCAAAAAGCAAACATAGCAGTTTCACGCTTTATCCTGCAAGCAGGATAGAGTGTAAAGATCCGTACGTCGTTTTCCACCTGAATTGGAAACAATGCTTGTTAAGTGGCGGAACTCAACACCGCATCAAAAGCTCTTTTATTGAGTTGACAAACAATAATTATTCTTTTCTCTACAGAGATGCTAACAACAAAAATAAGTTGTAACAAGCCTATAAGGTGCGTATTCGAGCCTCGCTACGTCCAATTTTTTTTTTAACTTCACCCTATATCCCGAACAAAGCTGGGTTGGTAGAAGGAGAACCTAGTGTTAAGACACTCCTTACACTTTTAACATTTCAAATTTTATATTGTTAAAAAATGTTTTTCCTTTCCTAAATATGTAATAATCATTCATACCTGTTAACTGTGGATCAGAGAACACAGTCCTTGCTTTCCTCCGTCGGCAGTGCTTCAACGCGGAGAGTGACAACTCAGACGGCGTAAACAACGCGTGATATGGAACACCTTAACAAAAAATACAAAAAGCATGAAATAAATATATATATATATATATATATATATATATATATATATATATATATATGTTTCTTTTACTTTAACGCCTGTCGCGGCGCAAAGGCACAACCGTGCAACTGTAAACGCGACAGGTTGTGGGTTTGATTCCCACTCCAGGAAGTGGAATTTTTCATTTCCTGGATTTGGTAAGAAGGCAAAGCACGGCATTGAGTTCCGTCACTCAGCACGCAATGTCTCAATTCGGCGGAAAGTGGGGAACGGAGTGTCTTAACTCTAGGTTCCCTCTGCCTACCCTGCTATATGCGGGATACAGCGTGAAGCTATGTGTGTATATTTGTATGTACTTTCACGCTTGTTTCTGTGAAACAGGGTAATCAGAAAAAACCCGTCAATATACTCCAATCTCTTCTTTCCGCCGGAATTTGAGATATGGTGTGTATAATGGTGGAACTTAACCACCAGAGCAGAAAAATGGAAATAATTTAAATATAATCATTTCCCCGAGTGGGAATCGAACCCACAACCGCGTTTACAGTAAGTCTCTATCCCATTGCGATGGACTCTTGAGAAATATATTCAAAAAAATCCTTTACATATTTATTGTTACTAGTGTCCCCGTTGACGCGTTAACAACGCGTTTTGTTTAGCAATATATATGGCACTTTATATAAACATGGATGTCAATGTGTGACATTTATTTTGTTAATTTAATATACTTTTTATGCATATTTTTTATAAAATGTTAGCATTCTGCAATCTTTCTATATATAAACTATAAGTGTGCCAAGTTTCATGCTCCTCCGTCCGCGTAATTTTCGTAAAAAGAGATCTAAAGTTTTTGCTTCACGTATTTATATATAGATAACATCTTCACGATTTTTAACACATAATAATCGGAAAGACTTGAGTGTCAAGACGACGGATAGTGTTTCCACTTTCCGCTCAAAATCGAGATTGCGTGTTAAATGCGGAACTCAACGCCGCGGGTAGTCTTATCAAAACTAGAAAATTAAAATAATTCTGCACTCCGTGTAATGATTTTTTTTTAACTTCACGCTGTATTCCGCATATAGCAGGAAAGGCAGAGGGAACCAGAGAATCTAGTGTTAAGACACTCCGTTCTCTTTAAACAATTCCGTTCCCAACTTTCCGCCGAATTGAGGCATTGCGTGCTGAGTGGCGGAAGTCAACGCCGCGCTTTGCCTTGTTACCAGACCCAGGAAATGGAAATACAACATTTCCTGGAGTGGGAATCGAACCCACAATCTGTTGTGTTTACAGTCGCACGCTTGTGCCTCTGCGCAACGAAAGGTGTTTTTATAATTTTGGGGAACCCTTAATCAGTCCTGGTTAAAATCAGACGCTGTTCCACGGGACAAAGCGTGACGCTGTTTTTTCTAAACTTTAGGTGCCAAAATTGTAATAAAAAAATTAAATTCATATATTCTTTATTGAGTCCATCATGGCATAGTGATGTCTATCTAAATGTACACGTAATGGTTATAGATTCGATCCCCACTCAGGGAAATTATTATGTCTCGCTCGGTCCAGTATGTTTTAGAGCTTCACACTTTGTCCTTTCTCCATTTTACGCCCATATTCGAGACATCGTGTGTTGAATAGCGGAATTCAACGCCGCGCTTTATGTGACAAGGCTAAAGAAATAAAGATTACCTACCTACCTACCTAACTTCACGCTTTATCCCTAGAGGGGTAGTCGAACGGAGTAGAACGGAGTTTTACGTCGTATTGTCAATGATATATGAGAATTTAGTTCATCTCAGTTACAAAGAAAATTGAGTTTATGGTAAGTAATTTGCAATAACGTAATACAAGTCGAAACTATTTTATTTGAATAAAAATGCACATGAATTAAATAACATTTGTAATCTGTAACTTTTTTAGTGTTAAGACACTCCGTTCCCCACTTTCCGCCGAATTGAGGCATTGCGTGCTGAGTAGCGGAACTCAGCGCCGCGCTTTGCCTTGTTACCATACCCAGGAAATTAATGCCTACCCTGCTATATGCGGGATACAGCGTGAAGCTATGTACGAGGTGTGTTCAAAAAGTAAGGTGACTTTTCAAATTTGGCGGGCAACGTACTTTCGATTATCGATTTTTTTGGGAAGCTTCACACTTTGTCCTCGTCTTTTTACGCCCATATTCGAGACGTCGTATGTTGAGTGGCGGAACTCAACGCTGCGCTTGTGTGACCAAGGCCCAAAGAAATAAAGATTACCTACCTACCTACCTAACTTCACGCTTTATCCTAGAGGGTAGTCGGAGAGTCGTATTGTCAATGATATATGAGAATTTAGTTCATCTCAGCAGGTTACAAGAAAATTGAATTTATGATAAGTAATTTGCAATAACGTAATACAAGTCGAAACTATTTTATTTGTATGAAAATGTATATGAATTAAATAACATTTGTAATCTGTAACTTTTTAGTGTTAAAGACGCTCCGTTCCTCACGTTCTGCCGAATTGAGGGGCATTGCCTGCTGAGTTGCGGAACTTAACGCTGCACTTTGCCTTGTTACCAAACCAGGAAATTAATGCCTACCACCACTACTGTATGCGGGATACAGGGTGAAGCTATGACATGTATGTACAAAGGTTTAAAAAACACAAATTGAAGTAAATACAAAAAAATATTTTAGCAATATACATTTTAACGTATGGCATGGTCTTCAGAGAGTATGTATGTATTATGTAGTGTTTAGACATTCCGTTTTAAATCGAGACATTTCGTGTGGTTTAGCGGAACTCAACGCCGCGCTTTATGTTAGCAGAACGGATAAATTATAATAATTTCAATATATTTATTCCTCTGAACCAGATTCCATTATTATTTTTTAACAGTATTTATATATAAAACAATAAACAACAACTCCTTTATGCGAAATTTACGTGGACGGAGGAGCATGAAACTTGGCACACTTATAGTTTATATAGAGAAGGAGTGCAGAATGCTAATATTTTTTTAAATAATGCATAAAAACTATATTAAATTTATAAAATAAATGGGAACGGAGTGTCTTAACACTAGGTTCCCTCTGCCTAACCTGATATATGCGGGATACAGATGAAGTTATGTATGTATAAAATAAATGTTACACACACTACCACGGTTTGACATCCATGTTTATATAAAGTGACATTGCTAAAGAGAACGCGTTATTAACGCGTCAACGGGGACACTAGTTATAATAAATATATAAAATAACATACCTTGAGAAAGAAAATAAGGTGTTTCCACAGCTTTATAAGTATTTGGTGTATGTAGGTATGCACCTAACGCACCCATAACTTGCAAATATGACCCTTCTCTAGGTACAGGCCGAACCTCATTGGCCACAGGGAAATATTTAGGTTCCCTCTCGTATTCGAACCGCCTTGGATCAGGCTGCTTAAAGGTCCTCTGGCCGCGGTACAAAATATCTTCTATAAGAAATGACGTTTTGGAATTTTGCCCTTGATTCGTATCTGGCGAGTCACTGCGCGTTTCTTCCATTTTTTTTAAAAACAAAAACAATAAATATTATTTACATAATTATTAATTAATATTCACTTTTTTTATATATATATTTGACAGTTTTTTTTTTTTTACAAAAACATTTTAATTTTTATTTGTAACGAAACGTAATTTTATAATTATCTATGCACAACAATTTTGGCGGGAAACGCGTTTATATCAACTGTCAAAGTGATTTTATTATTAAATTAATATTTATTACAAATAATTTATATGTATTTAAAACATTTGTAGAATAATTATGCGATTTTTGGTAGTTGTTAGCGAAAACGAGGTGATTTGGTGCGCGGACTGAGTTAAACTGTCGTTGAACGGGGTGGGCCGGGTACGCCTACCGGGGGAGGGACGCTTGGTGAGATTAGAACGATTTTTTTACCTATAATAATCTTCATTTTAATATAATGTTAAGTGATATTGGCTGGTTTATTAAATTTTGTAGTAATTTTGCTTTAAATTATTGTTTCTTTTTTGTTCAAATGTAAAATCGATTTTGTGTTAAGTTAATGTTTTTTAATAAAAATATATAAAGCTTATTTTAAATTTTGGTTTTTTGGCTAAATTTTGAAAATATATATTTTTTATTTTTATATAATTACTAAATAAATATATATTTTATATTTGATAGTAAATCACGATTTTTTAAAAGAATCATCGATACAATATAGATAAACAATTTTTTTATTTTTTTTAGAGAAGAAGATTAGACGTATTGTCTATTACATTACTTAAATAAAAAAAAATGTTTAAATATTTGTTATTATATTAAAACAGCAGGGTAGGAAGAAGGAACTCAAGAACTTAGTGTTAAGACACTCCGTTTCCTTTAACATTTCCGTTCCCCACTTTCCGCCGAATAGAGGCGTGCTGAGTGGCGGAACTCAACGCAGCGCTTGCCTTGTTACTAGAACGAGGAAATGAAAATGCTAAATATTGAATGGACAAATGAAAATAGTTTAAATTATCCCCGATTGGAAATCGAATCTGCGCTACAATGCCTACTAAATAAATATATATTTATGTATGAAATACAATTCTATATACACGTCACAGAGGAAACGCCTGTCGTGGCGCAGAGGCATAAGTGTCCGACTGTAAAGCGACAAGTTGTGGGTTTGATTCCCGCTCCAGGAAATGAAGTATTTTCATTTTCTGGGTTTCGTAACAAGGCAAAGCGCGGCATTGAGTTCCGCCACTCAGCACGCAATGCCTTAATTCTAGGATTGCGGAAAGTGGGGAACGGATTTGCTGAAAGAGAACGGATTGTCTTAACACTAGGTTCTCAGGCTCTGCTAGAGGCGGGATACAGCGTGAAGTTAAAAAAAACAAAGGAAATAACGATCATAGTGATGTGACACTCTCTTCTTTGATATATTGGTAAATAATAAAATATACTGCCAATGTATGAAATTCACGAATCATACGTATTCCATACGATCGTGTTCAAAAATGGAATAAAAATGAAAATCGAGTAACATTTTCCGATAAAATAAGGCTTTATATACACTGGAAGTTTTTTTTAAGGTTTTTTTTGTATCAACTTTTATTTTGTAACCAAGCCGCGAATGGTTGTGTGTTCGATTCCCAATTAGAATAATTAATTATTGTATTTATATTATTTTCATTTTTCCATTCTAATAAGGCAAAGCACGGCGTTTACTTCCGCTACTTTGAATTCGGACGCAAAGTGGAAAACGGAATGTCTTTTCTCTCTCTGACTGCCCTTTTTTTAGCTTCACGCTGTATCCCGCACATAGTACAGTATACAGAGTGAACCTAAGAACTGACGTGTTAAGGCACTTCATTCTCATAACTGTTTGCCGAATTGAGGCATTGCGTGCTGAGTGGCGAAACTCAACACCGCGCTTTACCTCGTTACCACAGCAAGGAAATTAAAATACTAAATATTATTTATTATGTTAATTTCCTGGAGTGGGAATCGAACCAACAACCTATCACGATCACAGTCGCACGCTTGTGCCTCTGCGTCACGACAGGCCTCTGATTACCCTGCTATGTGATAAAATTGGGAAGCTGAAAAAATATTTTTTTCTTCATAAATTTTCTAGGATCAGTGCAAAAGTAGACATAACTTAGTGTTACATTTCTCCACTCCCCATTGTCATTAAAAATATAAATATATAGAATATATATAGATATTATGAAGATAGAAGAAATAAAATAAAGAGATCTGTCGCTGCACAGAGGCACAAGCGACTATAAGCGTGACAGGTTGTGGGTACGATTCTCAGATACACATACATACATGTGTTACATAGCTTCACGCTGTATCCCGCATATAGCAGGGTAGGCAGAGGGAACCTGAGATTCTAGTGTTAAGACACTCTATTCTCTTCAACATTTCCGTTCCCCACTAAAAAGGACGGTTTTGGATGGTTTTGGATTCGATTGGTACTCGGGTGACTAATGAATAATATATCTCACCGCGTTTCCCTTCCGCAATACACACATAAAAATTACATTGCAAGGTGTCATTCCACTTACAGGCACACACAACATGCTCCAACTGTATACTTATTCATTATTTCACAATTAAAATTAGGTTAAGTAATAAAGATGGACAAAATACAATAATAAAAAAAATTGAAATATATAAAAAAAACAGCTTAAACTCTTTATCAAAACTAACAAGAATAAAAAAAAA
>JAKGSA010001745.1:9882-40168 GCA_033558755.1 Philaethria dido | reverse complement strand
TGCGGTGAGCTTTCTATACTCTCTTTTTTAAGTTAAACTTCTTTAGTATCGTTGTTATTTCAAACCGGATGCAACGGAGAAAACGACAGGTAAGAGATACAAATACAAAAATGTGTAGGTTAGAATGAGACAGAAATGTACACATATCGATCTCTTTCTTATTGAGTTAGAAAGAAAGAGATGCCATGTTTTGTTTACCATTTATTAATTAGGCCTATTTTATTCTTCAGATCTTCTCATTGAATATGGTTTCCTGGTACGTTTTATATAATTTTACGCATTAAATAACAAATATTTTTTTATTCATTTTATTTACTTTATGTAAATATTTATAAAAACAACATAACATCCTATACAAATATGAAGTCCTGGTACTTCAAGCAAATAAACCTTACATGATATTTTCATATTCACTTCATTCTCTCTCGTCTATTGTATACATACTTTTTCTATGTTCTCTGATTACTAGGACTGTAATAGTCGAGGTTAACCTCCTCGAATATCATACTCGCCTGGTATTTGAGATGACGTCACGTTTTTTTCACTGATACTCTTATTTCAGGTAAGGTAGGTTAACTTCCTAATATGTCATGTTCGCCTGGTACTTGTGGTGACGTCATACAGTATTTTAGTGTGTATGCAGTAGGTATCAATCACTTGTAGGTGAGAGAACATAGCATCAACTTTTTCTTCTGAGATATATGGAACTTTGCTGGCGCAGCTCATTCTATTCCTTGTAGTCTATTTTCTTTCCTCCTCTCGTGTCATGTTCGCCTAGTACTTGTGGTCACACACTAGCTTTCAGTAAACGTGTATGCAGTAGTATGACTATGTATTATTATTTATGTAGTAAGTAGGAGAGAGAGAGAACATAGCATCTTCTTTGTCTCTTATCTATTTTCACTCCTTTCGTGTTATGTTCGCCTGGTACTTGCGATGACGTCACACTGTCATACTATATGCCAACACTGACTCAAAATCACGGTATTTGTGATGACGTCATACTATTAAATAATATTGTATATGGTGAGATCACCTACTAATACGTCATGTTCGCCTGGTACTTGCGATGACGTCACACATTAGCATTCAGTCGGCTTGTAAACAAGCTGTCCTTTTTAGGATTTGCAGAGCTCTGTGTATTCTTTCACCCCATTTTCTCACCTCCTCTCGTGTCGTTCGCCTGGTACTTGATGACCTGTATACAGTAGGTATCACTTCTAGGTGAGGAGAGGAATCAAATAGCACCCACCCTCTTTGTCTCTAAGATAGTATGAGCTTTGCTGAAGAAGGCTTTGTATTTTCTCTAATTGTAAGTGTTTT
Source organism: Philaethria dido (assembly GCA_033558755.1). NCBI lineage: Eukaryota > Metazoa > Arthropoda > Insecta > Lepidoptera > Nymphalidae > Philaethria > Philaethria dido. The sequence continues at coordinate 38,845 of JAKGSA010001745.1, read as the reverse complement.
CCTCCCTTCCGTAAGTTATGTTCGGCCTGGTACTTGAGGTCGCACACCAGCATTCTAGTCAGCCAGTCACTATTTATTTACCTTACTTATTACCTGAAGAGACCGAGCACATTACCTCCTCCGATTGTCTCTTCTAAGATATGTGGAGCTTTGTCAAAATGTACTCCTCACTAATATTAACTTCCAATATTATTTATTTATTTTTATTTTTTTACCACGCTACATCCCGCACATAGCAGGTAGGCAGAGGGAACCAGAGAACCTAGTGTTAAGACACTCCATTCTCTTTCAACAATTCCTGTTCCTAACTTTCCCCCTAATTGAGGCATTGTGGGTTGAGTGGCGGAACTCAACGCCGCTAAGACCGGCACATATATATAAACAAATATTCAATAAAATGTAAATAAATATTCAATAGCCAAGAAGGTGCAGTACACAAGAATATGCAATACCTGAGAGAAAATATTCGCCTGTTCGACTGTGGCAGACAGTTTGTTGGAAAGTGTTGGGCTTGAAACGACATATGTTGGGTGAGTGATTTAATTTTCTGTCAGAGAGAAGAGATTCTAAGGATTTTCTTTTCTTTCTCTCTGACACTCCCTTGAGTGCCCATCGCGTTATGAGAGTTTGGAGAGTGGCCTGGAACTTGCTACCCTAGTGTAGGTCTAAGTGGCTACTTATATGCATAAACACACCCTCCAAGCTCCTTCTATATAACGTAGTTAAATTTTGTACTAATCTATAATTTTTTACAAGCAGGATTCAGTAACCCAGGTCATACATACTTTCGTTATATCCATACCAGATGGGATGATCAAGTCTTTGCATATATATACATATAAATTGTTACAAGTATTGCTGTCCTACTGCGATACGACAAGCTCACACACATGTATCGACTAATTTAAATATTATATAACGTTTTATCATATTTTTTTTATTGTAGACTCATACAGGTGAGAAACCATTCGCTTGTAGTTCCTGTGACAAGAGATTCACACAAAGCGCGAGTTTGAAGCTACACTATCGGACGTTTCATCTAAAACAACCTTATCCTAAGAGGTATTGTATAATATCGACGCGTTCTACGAAGTTTTACGAAGCTTCAATATTAATTTAACATTTTCTCATAGAAATCAAATATATATATTTTTTTTGATAATATAATTTTCATGAATAAATAACAATTATAAGTATTTTATATCGACATAATAATATTTTCTTTTTTTTTTCAGAAATAGAAGAAAAAAGGAGTAAACGCAAGATCATAGCTGTGTCCAGAATCAAACCCGTTATTAAGTATACATTTAATATACAAGCTATTATTATATAATTATGCAACATTTATGAAGTAAATATATTATATGTATTTACATTTCCCTATTTATTTTAGGAAATGTAACCATTTCTGTATTTTTTTCTATTTTTTGTACATTGAAGTTTATTTTTATAAAGAAAACGTATCAATGGAAAATATATAATTTTTTGTTTTTCAAGTTTATTTAGAAACATAAATAATACAGTTGAAATAAAAATAGAAATTCCATAAATAAATATATTATATAATATTTGTTCCTTTTATTTAAAGTATAATTAAGATTTTAACAAAAATAGATAACCGTCTTTAAATAAAATGTTCTATAAAGTTAAATTATTACGAATAACTCCAAAACCTAATAATGAAAAAAATACAAACTAAATTTACATGGTATCACATCAGAAGCACTAGCTAACATATAAAAGAAGCATCATCAAAATTGGTTCACGTAGCAAAAAGTTATTTGTAGTTTTTTGGTATTACAATACTCAAAAAAAAAATACAGTCAAATTGAGAACCTTCTCTTTTTTTATAGTCGGTTAAAAATAATAAAATACAATATTTTTTTGAATGTTTTATTTATATAAAGTAAAATTTAATATTACGCATAAGTACTTATTTATACAAAAAAATATTTACAAATTTTCACATACACACTTGAAAAGAGAGATATATATATATATATATATATATATATATATATAATTTTATATTTATTTATTTGTAATAAAAATTGGTAAATCCATATATAAAAACTATATTAAACTTATAAATATCACAGTAGCTTATAATTTAGTCGATAATTGTTACATTAAAATTATGTCTAACTAAACATTACTTATAAGACACTCCCTTCTTCACGTAACTTCATGCGTAACTTAGTTACGCTGTATTTTAAATACACTCTCTCAAAGAGATCGAACTTCACAACCATATATATAACCAAGTTTTTTTAAATTTTACTAGCTGTTCAATATAGAAAACGTAGTGTTAACACACTCCGTTCTCTTCTCTCCGCCTGAATTTGAAATATCGTAGAGCGGAGGTAACAACTTTATGTAAATAAAACTGTTTCAACCTGCTTAATGGCATACATTTTTATATTCGATACATTTATAATTTCTTCTCGTTCGCGTAATTTTTGTAAAGAGGGGTAAAAAGATTTTTTCACGTAGAAATGCATAGTAATTGATATCTATATATTTTTTGAAAACGTATAAAAAATAGAACGTCTCTTAAACCGCCCAAGCGTTCTACCATTATAGATTAAGAGCCTATGAACCACCAGACTCACCTCATAGTATAAAAGCTGAAAATTTCTCAGCGAGTGTATTTGACAGAGGTAAGAACGAGTAGCAAGTATGGAATTTGGGGTGTGGTTGCTTCAGGATATAATGGATAGTAAAGGTGTATAAAATAGTACCTCAATTGATAAGCAGACGTTATCTCCGCAGCCAGACACTTTTGATGGCTTATAGGTCCCTGCCAAGTATGTAAAGCTCTAGCCAAAATATAAATGTAAACAAATAATGATTTTGTAAGATTAAGGGTGGCCCAGGGTTGCAAACCACTAAGTGTGTGTGGCAATGGGTGACGCGATTTCTAATATTATTACGAAGAAAATATGAAAAATGAGCTTATACTATGAGGGAATTATTTTATGCACCTTTACTATTTATCTATTATCTCCTGAATAAACCACACCCCAAATTCCATACTTGCTGATCGCCGGGCACCGCTAGAGAGAAATTTTCAGCTTTCTTTATACTATGAGGGTAAGTCTGGCGGTTCAAGTGGATTCAACTTATTAACGTCCACTAACATATGCGTTCTTATATCTATGAAGAAACGCTTGTTACAACGTTATTATTTTTCTAGCATATTTTACAACCGCTACCCAAAGACTATATTAAGAACCATCGTTGGACAAGAGAGAATGCTATATTCATAAATATTCTAAAAATCCCGCTGCATACAATTTTTATACATTTTCTTTAAATGTTCTATTTTGGTGTACTAACACTCAAAATATCAATTATTAAGGGTTTCTGTATATATATATATTTTTAGCTACTTTCATAAAGGTCTAACCCCTAGTAAACCAGGTGGAGGACGATGTTATACTACCAAGTAATATTTGGTTCTTTATACAACCTGAACGAACCACGCCATATATTATGAGAGCACCAGTCTGTAAACAAAAATATATATTAAAATTAAGTAAGGACTATTGTGACACAGAGGTACAAGCGTGTGACTGTAAACGTTACAGGTTGTGGGTTCGAATTCACTTCAGCGAATGAAAATAGTATTTTCATTTCATCGCTCTGGTAACAAGGTAAAAGCGCGGCGTTGAGTTTCGCTACTCAGTTTGCAATGCCTCCATTCGGTGGACAGTGAGGGCGGACATACTAGGAGAACGGAGTGTTTTAACACGTCGGTTCTCAGGTTCCCTCTGCTTACCCTGCTATGTGCGGGATACAGCGTGAAGTTAAAAAAAACGTAAGTTAAATTCTGGTTTAGTAAGACAACAGTGCGTTAAACTCCGCGACTTAATACGCAATGTGGCCAATTTGTGAAGGCTATTACGAAATTTTTTAATCTCTTGATCTTGATTTTCAATAATTATCAAAAATAAATAATATTAAATATTTCTAATTAAAATTTGCAATGCTTCAATTCGGCAGAAAGTGGGGAACGGAATTGTTGAAAGAGAATGGAGTGTCTTAATACTAGGTTCACTGGTCCCTCTGCCTACCCCGCTATATGCGTGAAGTTAAAAAAAAAAAAGAAAATAAAATTTAAGGCCATAGTGGCGCATTACAAAAGCGTCCGACTAAACACGATTGGTTGTGAGTTCGATGCCTACTCGAAGCGGATAAGCGGACTTTATAAAGCGGAGAAGCACTACATTTTCGACACTATATTCTCTCTGACTACCACAAAAAACATGAAACTCCAAAACTAAAAAACTACTAACTAGATAAACTAGCAGAAAGTAGTGAGAATTCTCTCTGCCCTCCACATTCAATACTTACACTAGATTCACATATAACAGGTGCTCCAGGCGCAGCAAAACATAGTTTCTCCTTACTCTCCCCACAAAAAGCTTCAAAAGAACCTCCCCCTCCCATATTCTTGCAAGCGCCGTCCGATACTTTTAGTATTGTCTGTAATTATATAATATCTATTTAGATTGGTGACGCAAACCGCGGCGTTGAGTTCCGCCACTCAGCACGCAATGCCTCAATTCGGCAGAAAGTGGGGAATGGAATGTCTTAACACTAGGTTTTCTCTGTGTACCCTGCTATATGCGGGATACAGCGTGCAGCAAAAGAAAAAAAAAAACATTTTGCTGATATTATCTTACACTTTTATATAAAAAAACTAAACTCACCGACTCAAAATTATCATTAGTATCGTAACCAACCGTCATACAGTTGCCGCCCAGCTTGCTGAAGCCGAGACAAGCGCCTCTACCGGGTTTACCTCCCCAATTCACTTCCTCTTCCAATATTATTATACCGAAATCGTACCAGTGTGTACCTGAAATTATTATTATTTATTATTCTTGCCATCGTGGCGCAGTGGGACAGCGTCTGATTGGAAATACGATTGGTTGTGGATTCGATTCCCTCTCAATGAAAGTATTATTTTTAAACTATTTCACTTTTCTTAGTTGTCATGAGGAAACCTATTTACGGGTTATTACGCACGGGGACTCGGACGGGTGATATGGGATTCCTAAGCCGGCAGATGATAGTCAATCCTTTAAAACACCACGGATTAATTTTTCCACTGTGGTAAGATAAAACTCGGCCTTAAGATTCCATCATTCCACACAAAACATCAGGCGGGAGAAAGAGAAAGAATGTCTTGACACTAAATTCTCTAACTACCCTGCAATACGGGTTATACGTCAGTGGCGAGGGGTGAAGATATTAGTTAGGCAAGCAGGTAAACTAAGGTAAGCCAATGTATATTTAATGAAGCCGGTATATTTAGGGAACCCGGTAATTTTTAGGGAAGCCGATATATTTACGGAAATCGGTATAGGATGTCATGGTATTTCATAATTTCACTATACAATTTTGGCGATGACTTTTTTTTTGGTCTTTAAGATGTCAGACCTTGTCTTTTTGCAATTTTATGACCAATATTTTTTTGGCGACCTTTTTTTTAAGTCTCATATTTGTACTTTGAAAAGTTAGGCACGCCGGTTGGAATCGAGTTGTATGGACGCCTCGCTACTGATATACATAGGTACCAGTGGCAAAGGATGAAAATTATATAAATAAGCCGGCATACTACGTTTTATATAGGTAAGCCGATATATATAGATCCGCCCTGGACGACCTGGACGTTCTTGTTTTATTTTGGCTTTCCTAATCTCACAAATTGTCAGTTCAGCCGTCTCAGCCTGGTCACAACATCCACCACTGATTTATTGTAATTTACAAAAAGTAGAGGAAAGATAGGAAAGTGGAGAACGAAGTGTCTTAACACTACGTTCCCTTTGCTTACCCTGCTATATGCGGGATACAGCGTGAAGCTATGTATGTATGTATGTATGACGATTCACCATACATAGGTATATATTTCTTTTAAACTCACCAGAATTGTACTGCGGATGTAACTTCCTATGTTGCGCTATATATTTATGTTTTGCATTAGCCGAGAACGGAACCCGCACATATAGCATGTGATGTTGTGCCGCTTTCAAACATGTGGCGGACGTTAGTACTATACGAGAGCCAATTAAAGATCCCGCGCAGAATACACTTGTATCGATTACTTTTAAATCTGCTACTCTAAAAGTAAATAAATAATAATAATTAGTACTTTTTTTCCTTTTTTTAAGTTTCACGCTGTATCCCTCAACCAGAGAACTTAGTGTTAGTACACTCCGTTCCCTTTTAACATTGCCGTTCCCCACTTTCCGCCGAATTGAGGCGTTGCGTGCTGAGTGGCGAAGATCAACCCCGCGCTTTGCATTGATTACCAGATCGAGGAAATGAAAACACTAAATATTATTTAATATTAGCTATCATATAAAAAAGGATCATCAAAATTAGCTCACCTAGTAAAAAGTCATGCGGTAACACACATAAAAAAATGCAATCGAACTGAGAACCACCTTTGTTTTTGGAAATTAATTCAAAAGTATATAGTATTATATTTTGAATTCAATTTTATACTTACTTATAAAGTTTAACACACCATGGACAGACATCAGAATCGAGAGGTAGACAATTATCTGTAAATAAATAATATTTTTTTATAAAAATCTTATATCTTTAAATAACTTAATCTATATATAAAAATATATATATACGTGAAACTTTAGATACCTTTTTACGAAAAATACGCGGACGGAGGAGCATGAAACTTGGCACACTTATAGTTTATATAACGAAGGAGTGCAGAATGATAATATCTTTTTAAATTAATGCATAAAAAGTATATTAAATTAATAAAATAAATGTTACACACACTACCATGGTTTGACATCCATGTTTATATAAAGTGACATATACATTGATAGAGACAGCTCGTTTTTAACGCGTCAACGTGGACACTAGTATTAATAAATGGCTAAGGACTTAATTGTATTATTGATCTATTTTTATTTATTTTATTTCTAAATAAATTTGAAAGATAGGCACAGAGAACCTAGTGACAAGACTCTACGTTCCTCACTTTGTTTATTATCGACATATTGCATGATGAATGAACGAATTTTAAAATGATCATTTCCCCTTATGGAAATCGAATCCATAACTATTAACTATTTATCTCATTGCGCTACGATAGCGTCAGATAATTTTAATATTCTTTAAAGTGTTGTTCAAAGAAAAAATAAATAAATTATGATTAAAAAAAAAATAGTGGATATTTGTAAAATAAAACTTTTTTTGAGGCAGTCGTGACGCAGTGGGACAGTGTGTGACTACAAACATGATTATACTGAAATTATATATTGATTTCCCCCTCTGGTAGACAAAACGCAACGTTGTGTTCCGCCGTTCAACACGCAAAGTCGCGAATTCGGGTAGAAAATAGAAAACGGAGTGTCTCGACACTAGGTTCTCTCTGCCTACTGTATTATGTGGGAAAAAGCGTAAGGCTATAAAAAATCTTCATACAGAGATACTATCAACAAAAATAAGTTGTAACAAGTGTATAAGAATTTCGAGCTGGATAAGAATGCGTAGCTTAATTGAGCTCTTGGACGGTTTCCAAGGGGAAAATCCTGCTAGGCTTAAATTATTATATGGTTTTATAATATTTTTTTTATCCTAAGTGACTTGTTTCTCTTTTTATTTTTTTTATACTTATACAAGGCAGTCAAGTAATTTAGTATTTACACGCAAACAATAATGTAATAATAATCACTCTGTATTGTAACAGAAAGAATAACACACATAATAATGAAGAACAAAAGACCGACTGAACTAATTCTTCAAATTTAGGAAGGAAATACAAATAAAGTAAGCTATAAAAGCTAGTTATGAAATTTGCTATATATATTTAATATATGCTCATGAAGTCCTTTCATTTGATACCCTACACGGTACCCATCAACGATTTTTTTGTCTTTGTTCATGACGTAATTGCCTGTAGAGGACGCCATATTAAATTAAAAGTGACATCACATATCTAAGAACACTTGGAGTATCAATATCTATCTAACGTTACATTAATTATATAATTCGGTCCAAGAGTTTGGAAAATATGAGATAATAAAGAATATTACAAACATACATGATACGCATGAAAAACATAACCCTTTAACAGTCGCGTAAAAAGTAACAAGTTCAGAAAAGGGTAATTCACCTTCAAGATTTCACCTTTTGTTGACACTTTTGGCATAATAAAACGTATTCCTATGAAAGTAGGTGTACCACTACGAAAATAGATGAGATAGGGATTCCAAATATGGTATATGTTTTGTGGAACATCATTTAAACATTATTTAGGTGAAGAATGTAACCTTAAAGAAATACCCAAAAAAAAAGGACACCAAAAACGTCATTGTTGAGTGTAAACGCAAGTAGTTGTAGGTTCTAATCACATTCAGGTCAATGATTATAATTAAATTATGTTAAGTTTACGCAATGCCTCAATTCGGCGGAAAGTGGGGAACAAAATTGTTGCATGAGAACGGAGTGTCTTAACACTAGGTTCTCTGCTTCCCTCTGCCTACCCTGCTATATGCGGGTTACAGCGTGAAGTTAAAAAAAAAGTTCCTGTTCTCATAAGACACAGCGCGGCCTTGATTTCCGTCACTTACAACGCAATGTCTCGAAGTCGGGCGGAAAACGGTAACGGTGTGTCTTGACTTTTAGCAGGGTTACTATGCAGGATAAGGAGTGAAGTCTCTTTTTTTACTTTTTTTTCTTTAAACTTACCACTACGAGTATTATTTATGATAGGCGGAGCTATAATTAATTCTTGTGTACAACACCAAATAAATAGTCCAGGACATGGTTTTTTTGTCATTTCCCTGAAATAAAGAAAATAATAAAAAGTTAAAAATACAAAGATTTTACTTAAATTAAAAATATATTGTCATGGCGCTAGAGGCTATTGTAAACGCGACAGGTTGTAAGTTCGATTCCCACTCCAGGAAATGTAAAAGTTTAGCATTTTCATTTCCTCGTTCTGGTAACAAGGCAAAGCGCGACGTTGAGTTTCGCCACTTAGCACGCAATGGCTTAATTCCATTGAAAGTGGGAAACGGAAATGTTAAAAGAGAACGGAGTGGTCCTAGCAATAACTTCTCTGGTTCCAACCTGCCTACCGAGTTATGTGTGCGGATACAGTGTGAAATAAATATATATATATATATATATATATATATATATATATATATATATATATATATATATATATATATATATATATATTTATAAATAACCATTAACATATTTTTGCACTCATCATGAATTGTATCGTCGAATGAATATAAAGCTACCACCAACTCGGAAAGCGTTGTGTTCTGCTAAGGAAGAACATAGTAATATATTTATAATATTAAGTAGAATTTTTAGCAAAATCAGAAATTACAATAAATTTAAGATTTAATTAGGCTTTTTAATGTGCATAATTTAATTAGTTACCTAAATCTACTCATCAATCACTTCTGGCATAATAGTGTGGTCTGCATTGACAATATGATTCTTGCACGCACAAGCTGCTTCGCCATCTTTCGTTTTACACTCAATTGTTTCCTGAATGCTCCCATTCAGCCAAAAAATAACAGATAAAGGACAGTCGTGGCGCAGAGCCACAAGCAGTGGGTTTTATACCTTTACTCCAGGTGGAAATGAAAATTAAATGTTTATACAATTAATATTTAGTATTTTCATTGCCTCGCTCTGGAACAAGGCAATGCACGACGTTGAGTTCCATCACTCAGCACGCATTACCTCAATCCGGGAGGAAAGTGGGAACGCAGATCTTCTATCTAGGTTATCTATGTTCTGCAGTTTGTCTAGACTGTTATGTGCGGAGCTGGCCAGAGCGAAGATGGTGACAACAAATACCAAGTAGAATTTAGCTATAGTATATACTAGTGGTAAACATATGACTTCGTTCAGCTCAACATAGATTTTTCATTTATTTTCATGTTAAGTACTCGCCGTATTTAATTTTTACAACTAAATATTCGCCTTGCCTCACCAAATCTTTCTTATTATACCTTACTTTTTGCATAATTACTTTTACCTTTTTCCAATTATTAAGTCTGAATATTCTAACATATAAATATCCAAAATGTTTATATGTTTAATCTTAGAAGCATAATTAGGTATTAATTAGCAGCCAGAGAGAGCCTATCTCACTGCGTCACGATGATCACAACTACTATTTACTGTACTAATGGTATTTCTTTAATATTATTAAAGTGTTAATCACATACTTAGGAATAGAAACCATTTTTCGATTCCATTTACATTTAGTTTTTGCAAAATTGAACGCAGCAAGACTCAAACCAGTAAAAATTTTTATACGCTTTGTAATTTTTTTATGTGAAGTGGTATTATATTAATTTTTTTCGAATATAAATTATATTTGAAAAAATTGGTTTTACTTGCAATTTTGTAATCAATGTAATTTCAATTGTTTTTTTTTATTTTTTCCTATTAGATTATCCTTAGAGAATTCTATATGCATATAGGTATATGCATATAAAATCTTCTAAATTACAGTCCTAAGTTTTAGAGTAACAAATATCGTTTAAATATTTAAGTTTCCTAATTTACATTAATAATCAGAAAAGGATAATTGTTATTATCTTTACTAATAGAACTTACTTACGTTACCTGTGTCATGTTGTCTCTACTTTATGATAACACTTTCCCATAAACATTCAATTAATGACAGCATTAACTTCTTACAATTAGAATTTATTACCATAAAAAGATTTTCTTAACAAAATATATTCCGTCAACTAAAACTTTCTATTACTCCTCATAATAATGATAAATAAATTATCATGTTGCCAATAAATAAGAATTCCATTGTGTAAGAAATTAAATTATTTTTATTATACTATATTAAAAATTCTCACTTAAATAATCATAAAATATTTAAAACAAATATAAAATTATTATATTACTTATTATGCGTTCATACCATTATCAAGTTCATATCTAAAATCGATTATATGATTCTCGATTAAATAAATGTGTATATTTTGTTCCCTTTTCATTTCTTTTTAATATTTTTTATATCTAATATTCATATTACTTAGTGATTAGAAAGAAAGTATGCGAGTAATTGACTTAATTTGAGGGTGTCAGTTATTTATTTTTCAACGAAAACTACATTGACTATCAACTAAAAATTATTATATAAAAATTGTCGTATTGCTCCAGGTTCTAAGCCATACCCATGCAAAAAAATCATTCATTTCTATCCAGTAATTATCGGCAATATAAAGCACTGTCAATGTGGTTTTTATTTTTTCGAAAACTAAATTGAATGACAGGATAAAACCATCCCATATGTACCTCCAGACTTAAGCCGTTACTGTGCCAAAATTCATTTATTTCTATCCAGTAAATATCGGCATATAGAGTAACTTGTCTATGTAGGTTTTTTAATTTTTTCATGAAAACTAAATCGAAATGACAGGATAAAAAATTATCCTATATGTAAATTCAGACTCTAAGCTGTTAAGTGCCAGCCAAAATTTATTCATTTCTATCCAGTAATTATCGGCATATAAAGTAACTTGTCTATGTAGGTTTTTTGGTTTTTTTCACGAAAACTATCGAATGACAGGATGAAAACTATCCTATATATACTCTGCAGACTTGGGTTGTTGCTGTGCAAAAATCATTCATTTCTGTCCAGCAATTTATCGGCCCATAAAGTAATTTGTCTATGTAGGTTTTTAATGTTTCCATAAAAACCACGTCGAATATCAGGATAAAAACTATCCTATATGTACCCCAGACTTGGGTTATTACCATGCTAAAATTCATTCATTTCTGTCCAGTGTTTTATGATGCGCGTTCAAATGTACAGACAGACAGACAAAAATTCTACTGATTGGTTTTTTTCGCTTCTATTAACGATAGGTTGAATTTACCCAATTGATATTTTTCTAAAATTTTTCTTGCGTACAGAATTGACTTTTCTGCTCTTTATTATATATATATAGAGATAACGCCTATCGGCGCAGAGGCACAAGTTGCAGACTGTAAATCGCGACAGGTTGTAGTCTGATTTTCACTCAGGAAACGGAATTTTTTCATCTCCTGGGTTTGGTAACAAGGCAAAGCGCGGCGTTAAGTTCCGCCACTCAGCACGCAATGCCTCAATTCGGCGGAAAATGGGGAACGGCGAGTCTAAACACTAGGTTCCCTTTGCCTACCCTGCTATATGCAGGATACAGCGTGAAGCTATTTATGTATGTACATACAAGGTAATATAGCTATATTAGTAGACATAGGTATATTAATAAAATATAACTTACCGTCTAATGTGAGTTCTACATTAGGATCATCATCGCTATCGATGAAAGCGGCTTCGGTTATGAGTGGAAGCAAAACGATCCCCATAAGATATTTGACCGTCACCATCTATGGGAAATACAAATTAAAAAAAAAAATACAATAAAAAACAACAAACTTACAATAAAATTTTAAATATTATATATATTAAACAAAAATGAACAAAAATGAACGATACGTAATTATTATAACTAGTGTCCCCGTTGATGCGTTAATAACGCATTGCGTAGTGACGTATATGTCACTTTATATAAACATGGATGTCAAATCATGATAGTGAGTATAACATTTATTTAATTAATTTAATATACTTTTACGCATCATTTTTGGAAAATATTATCATTGTGCACTCTTTCGCTATATAAACTATAAGTGTGCCAAGTTTCATGCTCCTCCGTCCACGTAATTTTCGTAAAAAGGTGTCCAAAGTTTTTCCTTCACGTATTTATATATAGATATTTTTTTGTTATTTTACATAAAGCGATATTATAGAAATAATTTATTATGGATTAAAGAACAAAAAACTACGCATTCGCATTCGCAATTACGCATCTTAATATGAAAATAAGTCATTGATAAAAATTAACGTTACTGTACAAAAACATTGACGAGTTTGATTATGAATTGTTATTTTTTACTAATTTTATTCCGAAATGTAGAAATAAAAATATTACTTCTAATAAAAAATATAGAAAGGCAAAGCGCGGCGTTGAGTTCCGCCACTCAGCACGCAATGCTTCAAATCGGAAAGTGTGGAAAGGAGTGTCTTAGCACTAGGTTCTCAGGTTCCCTCTGCCTACCCTGCTATATGCGTGATACAGCGTGAAGCTAAAAAAAACTACAATAATAAGTCTTTTGAAAATTACGAAATAACAATCATAGGAACTTTCAAACCGCACTTCTACAAGTGCTTTTGCACTTGTATCAATGTTCGCAGGACACGTCGATATGAGCGTAGTAAAATGAGGCCATGACGCCATCATGGCGTAATTACGCAGGGTCTGACTAATCATAGTGATTACGAGTTCAAACCTGATTTAGGCGAACATATATGTAAATATTATGATGAGTCTCTTGGGGTCATTGTGGTGCAATGGCACAGCGTCACATTATAAATGAATTGTGGTTTCGATGCTCTCTCGGAAGAATGATTATGTTTTAATTATTTTCACTTCCCCGCTCTGGTGATAAATTAAGGTGGAAATTGAAGAACGGAGTGTCTTAATACTAGGTTCTCTCTGTCTACCAGTGGCGAGGCGTCCATATAACTCGATTCCCACCGGCTGGACTGGAATGGGCCAGGAAAATATTGGGCATAAAATTGCAAAAAAACAAGCATTATCGTTCTTCTGCCGACATCTTAAAGATTTAAAAAAGGTCATCGCCAAAATTCGATAGTGAAATTACTAAATACCTTCCCTTCCTATCCTATACCAGCTTCCCTAAATATATCAACTTCTCTAAAAAGTACCAGCTTTCCTAAATGCATATATCGGCTTCCCTAAATATACAGCTTGTTTAACTAAAATTCACACCTCGCTACTGATGTCTACCCAGCTAAGCCGAAAAAAAAAGTCAAACTCAAACAAATGAATTTCTAGGTCTTGCTAAATGCAGTATTTTAGACGATCCTGCAATAATTTAAAAATGCCGAAATGCGGACATGAGTAAGATACTTTTATTAAGATTCCTTAGTTTAAGCAAAGCTGTCGAAAAAAAAGCAATTGGAAACGGAAATACTAAAAAGTGTAAAAAATGTCCAGAATCGGGCGGAAAGAGTCAAACAGAGTCTCTTAACACTAGGTTCTCTCTATCTACGTAACTACGCTACACTTTAGAGCAAAGCTAAAATAAATTATTTAATTATAATACTTTAATTAAATTAAATAGTGAATTTTAAATGGACTCCAAAAGGGCGCTATTATTTCTAAAATTCATAATTTTATAACAACAGTTTCAGTTAACTGTTATTCAAAACATGAATTTCCTAAAGAATGATTCACATCAACAAAATATGAAGCATATTTTCCATTTCTTATTATTTTTCCTTATACAATTAATTGAACAACGTTTAATTCTAACTAGTGTCCCCGTAAATGCGTTAATAACGCATTGCGTTGTGACGTATATGTCACTTTATATAAACATGGATGTCAAATCATGGCAGTGTGTGTTACATTTATTTTATTAATTTAATATACTTTTTACGCATTATTTTAAAAAAATATTCGCATTCTGCACTCCTCTATATAAACTATAAGTGTGCCAAGTTTCATGCTCCTCCATCCGCGTAATTTTCATAAAAAGGGATCCAAAATTTTTGCTTCACGTATTTATTTATTATTTTAATTATTATTTTATTACTCGACTACGTAAAGTATTACGTAGTTAAACTTCTTGACAGCGTATGAAATAAAGTCGCCTCCGCTGACTAACGCGTGTATCTTTCAAATTACGCAACCAATTTTAATGCGGTTTTCATTAATAAGTGGAGCGATTTGTGAGAAAAATGGTTGTATTTTTTGTGTATGTATAAAAAAGTAGCTTCACGCCTCTCACATAGCAGGAGAGTCAGTAAGGACCTGCTATCAAAACACTGCGTTCGCTGTATTCCGCCTGAACTCGAGACTTTGCGTGTGAAGTGGCGGAAGTCAACGCCACGTTTTGTCTTACCAGAGGGAAGGAATGAAAATATTATAAATATTTCTTTCCCAGAGTGGTAATCGAACTCACAACCAAACACATTTAGAGTCGGACGCTGTCCCACTGAGCCACGATGGCCTCACGACGTATATAATACATTTATATTATATAATTAGTAGAATGAGTGCAATTAGTAAAAAGAACAGAATAAAAATAAGCTAATCACTCCTAGTTTTCGCCTTCAAAAGGTGAATAAAAATTAATAAAAGTTCAAAAGGTGAAGTAGTAGGATTCGGAAATAAAAAGCTAAGTGATCTAACACTATTTGAACTTAATTTATAAATTGAAACATTTTTTTTAAATTCTATATATAAAAATCAAATTTTCAGCAATTTGTGATTCAAACAAGAACGCGGGCGAGCTACAAAATTAAATATCTATATATCAAAATATAATCGTGAAGTTTAAGCAGGCGAAGCCGCGAGCGAGACGCTAGTATTTAATATCAAACAATGGAACAGAGTGTCTTGACACTATGTTCTCTCTGGCAATCCTGCTATGTAGAAAAAGTAGAAAGCTGTTTTTTATTTAAATTAATTCCAACGGCTTAAGGGGCATGAACGTTGAAAAATCTTAAGCATTTATCAAAAGAGTCACAAATTAATGTAATATACCTAATTATTTATGTTTTCCTCTATATGTTTTCCAAGAAGGTTGCGGTTGGGTGGTGGTCCCTAAACAATAGCAATTTCAATTATAAAAATTAGTTACAAAGGTTAAAAAGAAAATAAATACTTATAAAACATTGCTTAACCATAATTGTTGTTCCTCATAACAATACATATTACGAATATTACTGCCAAAGAGTCAAAACTAAAGTGTAAAGTCACTCCGTTTTAAACAACAGAGTGTCTTTTTTTTATGAATAACGGTTGGCAAACGAGCAGAAGGACCACGTGATGGTAAGTGGTTACCTTCGTCCATGGACATCTACAACACTAGAGGTGTTGCAAATGCGTTGCCGACCTAGAGAATACAGTTGGAAGGGGAGGACAATGAAGTAGTCCACTATCGGAACCACGACATTCTGGGGAACGGATGGGTGGGAAAGGGGAAAGGGGAATACTCTCTATCTACTCTGCTATATAAATCTCAATATTAAAATTATCTCCGTCCGAATTTACGACATAGCCTATTGAGCGGCGAAACTCAACGCCGCGCTTTGTTTTGCCAGAGCGGGTTAGTGTTAAAATTTATATACCTATACGTTTTTGTAAGCAATTTATAGAAAATTTGTCAGTATGCTAAGTCGTCATTCAGTTATTATTCTATGATTCATCATTAAAAGCAGACTTCAGGTAGCAGGGTAGGCAGAGGGAACCTGAGAACCTAGTGTTAAGACACTCCGTTCTATTAAGATTTCCGTTCCCCATATATCGCCGAATTGACGCATTGAGTCCTATGTCGCGGAACTCAACACAAGGCTTTGTCCTGTTACCAGAGCGAGAAAATGAAAATATTTTTTTTTTTAACTTCACGCTGTAACCCGCACATAGCAGGTTAGGCAGAGGGAAGCTGAGAACCTAGCGTTAAGACACTCCGTTCTCTGACAATAATTCCGTTATCCACTTTCCGCTAAATTGAGGCATTGCGTGTTAAGTGGCGGAACTCAACGCCGCGCTTTGCCTTGTTACCAAACCCAGGAAATGAAAATACTAACATTTCCTGGAGTGGGAGTCGAACCTGTCGCGTTTACAGTCGCACGCTTATACCTCTGCGCCACGACAGGCGTTATAATTTATAGAATATTAGCTTTCCGCCCGCGGCTTCGCCCGCGTGGAATTCGGATATATCGCGTGACATGGTAAGGAGTAGACTATAGTCTTTCATATTGTCCAAGGTCTAGACTATTTGTCAAAAATGGTTAAGTGGTTTAGGTGTGAAAGTTGTAAACAGTTGAATAATCTTACATGACTTTATGTTTGACAATAAGGAACTTTCATACAAACTCAAACATACCGAATTTTATCAGAATCGGTTTAGTGGTTTAGGCGTGAAAGCGTAACAGACAGACAGAGTTACTTTCGCATTTTTAATATTAGTAAGGATTAAATATAATTTATTGATTATAAGAAATGAAAATAATTTAAATATAATCCCCAAGTGGGAATAGAACTCACAACGTATCACGTTCACGTCTCACTGTGACACGATGGTCTCACTTACTTATCACACAATGCATAAACTATAATAACCTCTTGATCTTTAATACATAATAATTAACCTCGTTGAGAGAACTTAATCTTCTAAAACTACATAATATCATCATGGATCATGCGCAGTTAAATGGGTAATAATACTTACGTAAGCAAATAATTGTTTTAGGTTCGATTCCCAGTTAGAGTATAAATAGGCATAATTTTATATTGACGCTATTAGTCATATAGTTAGTCACCCATTTTACTTATTATCATGATTTTACCACGAAATTGTACAATGTTTCGGAAAATAATAAGTCCTAAGCTAATTATTTAAGTAAATAGTTTACTTTGTAATGAAATAAGACATCAGTTTGATTGATACTTTTACGTTCATTGAAATTCAAATAATTTTATTCAAAGTAAGAAGTTGCATGATTCATTTTTTGAACGCCCATTCGCCATTTTTTGAATTTAATGCCCCAGACCTGAGAGGAACCGGCGCAAGAAACTCAGCGGGACTTTTTTTTTCTCAGTCAATCCTTCACAATTATTTATTAGTGATAATGAAACCTTTGAAATAGACTGGAGCGAGCATTCCATTCCCAAGGCGTGTTATCATTTATGAAATCATTAATTACGTAATAACCTTTAACACACAAACGTCTGACGGAACAATTCTAAACGTTTTCTGGGATCCTATTGTAAAAGCGTACACATTATCCCATAAAAGAATTACGGACTCGATGCAGTTGAGTTAAAGGCGCAACAAATTTAAGCCTATTTCTTGTATTAATACTATGCACATCGCCAATTTTGGTAAAATTATTAATATTTTTCCTAAACTACATCACATTTTCATAAAAGTATTGAGAGGTAACTGTCAAAATGTGAATTTCCTTTACTTCATTTATGAAATAATGTTAATCATTGGTAAATTTGACTATTTTTGTATCATTATTTTACCACGGAATTATCATTTAAGTAAATAATTTAGAAAATTTTTCATTTAGGTTTAGGACTGAGTATTGTATTCAATTTTTTTTACTAAATAATTTAAATAATGGTTATCATAGACTATTTAAAAATTAATTGCACCTGAAGTAGTCACTGTTAAGCGTTTAGCTGTAAGATATAAATAAGCGACCATTTTCCGGTCGCGGATTCTTTGGACTGTCGCGATACTGAGTACACTCTAACCTGTACAAGATAGCTTGATCTTGACAGACGGGCTAGTGATGAGAAACAGAAAATATCGATACGATAATACGATGGAATGCGTAATTGAAATTAGAATTCATTTTTTTACCTTATTTTTCTAAAAAGAGTATATTGGTATAGCTAATGTGAGCCCAACTACCGGCCAAAGACACTTCAACCAAAAGGACCCCCGTTCGTAACAATGACTTTAAAAAAGATTTTTTTGTAATCGATATTTGTAACAGTTACTGCCTGCAATTCGCGTTATATAGTAGTGCATAAAACAATAAGGAGTGCGAAAACTATAAGAATTTATTTGATATATTACACATAATTATTTAAGTTATTTATTGATTCAATTATTATCGAGATGGTAATTATACTTAGCAATATTCACTTTTTGTAGCGCGTGGCACTCCGTTCGCTTTGGCTACCCATCTAGGCATAAAACGAAGCTAAGTGATAGCCATATATATATATATATATATATATATATATATATATATATTAAAAGTCTATGAGTAGTCTATTATAAATACGTAGATTATTTAATTTATCATCTACCTTCTTTGTAAAATATCCGATTGACAAGTGACGTTTAGGCTTTATCCCTAGCGGGGTAGTCAGAGAGAACGGAGCGCCAAACGCTACGGTATAATAAAAATAACAAAATAACTTTTCGTAAGAATGAAGGAATATTATATTACTTAATGTTTAGGTGTAAACTTTGGTATTCAAAATTTGCACAACTATCAAGATTATATTGCAATAGTTCACAGTCGAAAAAGGCTTTATTAAAGCCTTTAAAGATCTTTATATCGTCAGAATTTAATAATTTAACTTATAAAAATGTTCTCGCCTGTCGTGGCGCAGCGGCACAAACGTGCGACTGTAAACGCGATAGGTTGTGGGTTCGATTCCCACTACAGGAAATGGAATTTTTCATTTCTTGGGTTTGGTATCAAGACAAAGCGCGGCGTTGAGTTTCACCACTCAGCACGCAATGCCTCAAGTCGGCGGAAAGTGTGGAACGGAGTGTCTTAACACTAGGTTCCCACACACACAGACACACACAGCGTGAAGCTATGTATGTATGTTATAAAAATGTTTAAAAAAAGTGGGCCGAAAGAGCCTTGGGGAATATATGTAGTAACTAGAAGAAAAGAACAAAACTATGTATCTGTCGCCGCGGTAATTAGCATCTCCGATTGCATGTTTGAGTAAAATAATGTCATGTAACAACGTAAGCCTAATCATTCATAACTGAGGCTTCCATTTTTTAAATTATTTATCACAATACAAAAAGATGGTTCTTATTATCATTTTTTAATTTTTTTTTTTTATCAAAATCGACACTACATAATTGGACAAATTTAAAAACTTTAAAAACTCCTTCCGAACCACATACGCCCTATAAGCTAGGATCCCTATTCATAACTAAGTAATCGGGAAAGAGTTGTTTTTCTCTCTCGCTCTGTATTCGGTTAATCTCTGTGTATTCGAAGTTAAAAAGTACATTAAAAAAATATCATATTTTAGACTTCAAAGAAAACGACTTACACCTTCTATAGCCATTATCTTTAAAATTAAAAAAAAAATTCTTTACAACAAGATAAGGCAGTATAAACGTGGGCCTATGGTTTATTTCCTTATCTGGTAGAGATGCCCATATTTTAAAAAATATACATCGCCCACGTATTGTATTGTTCAATTCAACTTTAAGGTAACCTGCATTTTATTACATTTTATGGATATTATGAGTAAAATGTCAAGGGCCATTGCCAAGTCAATTTTTTCACATTTTTTATGCTTCACGCTTTATACCGCATTACCGCTTTAACCTAGTGTTAAGGAACGCCATTCTCCGCTCTCCGCCCGAATTAACATTACGTGTTGAGTGACGTGGCTTAACGCCGCACCAACCAAAGTGGGAACGTGAAAATAAGCTAACAATGTAATTATTCTGCCGAGTGGAAATCGAATTCACAACCATCGCGTTTATAGTGAGGCGTCCAACCACGGCTCGATGGTCTCTTTATAAATTGTTTTAGGAATACTAAATAAACACATAAGTGTATAGCATTTTAACAATTAGTATGCTGTTTATAATTATATTTCATAAAATTTTAGCATAAAATGTTTCATAATAAGGAAATGTAATACATATAAATATTAAACATTAATAACAGAATATAGTAGTTTTGGGACGATGAAACAAACTAATAGATTTAATCGTTTGTAGATTAAAATTATTTAATTACGCTGTCGTATTATAAGTTTTACTAACATTTAGAATAAATTAATAAATTCATGTACATACCATATAAATCATATAAACACACTGAACGAAAATATCATTGTATTAGTCACAGAAACTTAAAACTAAGCACTCATTAAATTTAATAATTTCACATTATTATGGTAATTTAAAATCAAAAAAAACGAAACAAAAACTTTTAATAACAAGCGTGCGAATATAACAACGCACAGAATAAGAATGCGAATTGCGAACTTATCAAAGTTTACAAATTTAATTGGTGTTCGAAGCAAAGATACGTCAATATTCAGCCAATTACCATCATAACTATATAAAAAAAATATTGTTCACAATATATAATCTGTCAAATATATATTTTTTTAATTTAAATTTTATAGTTAAATGTGTAAAGTATTATTTACAGATTTTTCTATTGCATTTGTCTGCAGTAGTTGGTGACCTTCTGCAAGTCGGTTAAACCAGTTTCCTTGGAGGTAAATATTTATAATTAACTTTGTCTGTTCCGCTTGTAAATTTTAATGATGTTACTTATATGTATTGTAGACTTGAATGAATGAAAATGATAGGTTCTTTATATATGATGTTATGTATGAGTACATTTTATTGAATTTTCAAAATTCTATATGTGAATCAAGGTTACACAGAAATAATGGTAAAACTTAAAAACCATTTTTTTATTTTTGTAATAATTAAAATTGTTGTTGCGAAAAAGGAATTTATGTTGTTTTTTTGGTAATAACGATCTAAAAATACATTGCAGTAATTTAGTTACTTTATACAACAAACTTTTAACTCGAGTTTTATAACATATCCTCTGTATTTATTCATTAGCAAGTAAAATTTAAGCTTTTACGTACTATTAAAGTTTGCTATCATTGCTTGCTATTATTATTTTACTTATCTAATGAGTGAAATAAATATATAAGTGGACAATTGTTTTATTTTTTCCATCTATTTCCTCTAAAATTTTATTATACTAATGTGATATAAAAAATATATACAAAGACTTAAATTTATTTGAAACTTACATAATGTAAATCTTAACCATTTATATAAATGAAAATTTGTAATTCAATTATTCAAATAATATTGTTGATCATTATTATTATTATTTAATCTACCCTCTTTAAACTTTATAGGAATATTTGTTAACAAACAAATAAATAATTGTCAATTGTTTATTTGTAAGGAGCAGAAGGATCTTATATTTGTTAGACATATATAAAACAAATTATAAGCAATATAGTAAATAGTTAATTATTATATATTTATTCGAATAAAAAATCCCTGAGACTAATTTTTGGAATCGCTTAACATGCATCGCACGAAGAATTAAATTTAATATGAATATAAAAATTACTATCTACTATATAATTACAACTTTGTTTTATATAAATAATACTCCCCTAAACTAGTCAAGGAACCTGCAAATATCTCTAATATAATCTGTGATTTGATAAAAAAGTCGCGGGAACGACAGAATGAAAAAGAGACGTTATAGTGATAAGCCACGTAGCATAGTCTATCAGTAAATAACGGCAGAGTACTATAAAAGTAACTCTTCAAAATGTTATAATATACAATAGTTGGGAATTCAAAAATAAAAAAAAAACTATAATGAAAATTAATTATTTGATTTCGAGATTTTAAATATTTCTTAACGTACTTAATGAATAAACGGTTACAACCGCAAGCAAATTAACTAGGATATTATATTTTATCTATCAGACTAATCCTATTGCATTAATCTTAACATTAAACAAAGATTAATTTGGTACTAACTCGAAAAGACACCGTCAAAAAAAAACTACAGAATTAATAAATAAATCAAAAAAGCAAGTACATATATTTTTTTGTATTTTTTTTTATATTTCAAATATTAAGTTATATGTCAAATAATAAATTTGACAGTTTGAGTTTTGACAGTTGACACAAGTTTTGTATGTACTATTTGGTAGTAAAATATAAATAATAGTAATACTTTATTCTATACTTAATTAATATTTATTCAATGCTAACAATATTTATCCTACTCTCTAGTATATATTAAAATATGGCTGACTTAAAAATATGTAGGATATGCTTAAGAACTGAAGTGAAAGTTTACAATTATATGCAATTTCAACTCAAATCTTACTATGAAGAAGTTTTGGCTATAAAAGTGAGTATAATAAATTAGTATTTTATGTATATTTAGAATTATATCTCGTAGTAAATATTACCTTCTTATTTTTAATATAATCACTTAAAATCATAATTAATGACATTCATATAAATATTTTATACATACCGGCGTTTTTTTTAACAGAAATATTGGCATATGTTTTAACTTAAAAATATTTTTGTTTTATAAGTATATTTTGTTGTATATATGTACAGTGTTTTTACATTATTAGGATAAAAATTAAGCTTAGAATATGATATTACTAATTATATATAAAATATATATTCTTTTGCAGGTAAAGGACATAGATGATTTACCCCATTATTTTTGCTTTGAATGTGCAATGCTATTACATAAATTCCATAAATTTAAAGAAAAATGTCACTTTGGACAGAAAATATTGAAGGAGATTCGAGGAAATGGCCCTGTAAGTTAAATTTCATAATAGTTCTTGATTGTTTTAAATAAATATGAAATAAATGCCATTACATATTAATTTTTAATAATACCTGAAATATTATTTAAAGAAGCCTGTGTAAATTATATTTTAAATATAAGTATTTTAGTATTTTCTGTTATAAAATAATCTCATCAGAGAAAAAATAAAAATAATGTAAACATATTCTTTCCCTTAAATGGACATTGAATCCGTAACCTATCCAAAGTACAGTGAGATGCTGGCCCACTATGGCATGATGGCCTCTATATAATATATAAATGATAAGTAAAAATATATTTTTACAGATAACTTTACAAGCAGTACATGAATTAGACAGACCTCTTTTAAACAATAGATCACCCTTGGAAATAATAAATTTAAATCCAGACCGAGAACCATCAATAGAAAAAATAACTATAAAAGAAGAATATAATGACGAAAGAGTTTTAATAGAATCAGAAGTTAGTAATGATACCTTTTTGGATGATCTTGATATACATGATAAAGAAGAAAAATACAATCCCAATACAGATAATGAAAAGGAAGGTGATGATAGGAAAATAAATGTGAAAAAAGCCAAGTATGAGGCGGAAGAAAGAAGTTTGTTAGATGAGAATAAGTGGAAGAGAATGGAGTTGACGGAGGAAGAAGCTGTGAAGGTGAGATATAGTGTTGTTATGTTAAGTGGTGGAACTCAACGTTGCGCTTTGTTTACCAGAGCAGAAATAAAGACCATTGTGGCACTGTACACATTTAGAGTCAAATGTTGTTCGCTATTCATTTCGCAACTACCATATTAAATTAATTTTCTCCTTCCATAAGATAAAGTGTGGCGTTCAGTATGGAGTGTCTTGCCACTAAGGGCACTCTGACTACCCTGCTTTGCAGGAAAATACATAAAGCTGAAAAATATTTTTATATAATTTTGAAAAATGTTGTCAGTGACTTAAATTACATTATATAGCTTCACGCTGTATCCCGCATATAGCAGGGTAGGCAGAGGGAACCTAGTGTTAAGACACTCCGTCCCTCCTCTTTCCGCCGAATTGAGTCATTGCGTGCTGAGTGGCAGATCTCAACGCCGCGCTTTGCCTTGTTACCAAACCCAGGAAATGAAAAGTCAGTGACTTAGTCTTTTAATATCAAATGCCTATTACAAAAAAAAAATATATAATTCCTTTCGTGCAATTGATTCCAATATTATTTACCAGGCCATCTAAGGCCGGCAACGCACCTGTAGCTCCTCTGGTGTTACACGGGGCCGTGGGCGGCGGGGATCACTTACCATCAGGTGACCCGAACGAGAGTTTGCCTTGTCCTTTCCATAAAAAAAAAAAACCAGACCAAAAAATGTCTATACACTATATTAAGTAATACATCATTTTTCACGATATTTATATTATTATTTCAGGAATTTACAGAAAGGGCCAACGATAATAAGTATAAAGCAGCCAGATATAAATGTACATTCTGTTTGAAAGGTTTTTCCAAAGAAGATATGCTGAAACGACACAGAACACTTACCCATAATGAGGTAGAAGGATCGTTGAATTTCGCTATTTTAACACATGAATGAAACTATTTTAACGGGATTAATCGTGTATGTT
The DNA here is from genome assembly GCA_033558755.1 of Philaethria dido. NCBI lineage: Eukaryota > Metazoa > Arthropoda > Insecta > Lepidoptera > Nymphalidae > Philaethria > Philaethria dido. Next base: position 13,974 of record JAKGSA010001745.1, on the reverse strand, counting down.
TTATTTAGTCTTTGGTAATACATTTTTGGAAACCAGACGTTTCGAAAACTTTATAGTAGTCTGTGGTCACAGCTAGTCTAACTGTTCTATTTCCAAATACCAAAGGGATTTCTTGCTTCTTCAAGATTTCTTTTCACCTGATTCATATGGCCCAAAATATATAACACTTTTAGAATAATAAATTGTGTTCTTATGGAAGTATGCGTACCACTATGAAAATAGGTTTTTTTTCTTTTATTTTTTTTTTATTGATAGGAAATAATGTAGTGGCCGCGGCAGTTCGCCATCGGAATCACCACATTTTGGGAAAAAGATGGGAATGAATAGGGAAATCCTGATCTGTAGATGAGATAGGGATCTCAAATATATATTTTGTGGTACACCTACTTTCATAAGTATGCCAAGTGTCAAAAATTTTAGGCCATATGAATCAGAAAAGGACGAAATCTTGAAGAATTACCCTAAAATATACGTGACTAATCCGGTTGAAATAGTTTCTTTTATTATAGGTATAAGTAATTTAAAAAATTTACTATGTGGGGCCTTTTGTGGCGCAGAGGTATTTTCATTTCATGGCTCTAGTAACAAGCCAAAGCCACGCAACACGCAATCCCTCCCTCCATTCGGCGGAAAGTTCGGCGGAAAGGCAAAGTTAAAAGAGAACGGAGTGTCTTAACACTAGGTTCTCAGGTTCCCTCTGCCTACACTGCTATATGCGGGAAATATAAAAAAAAATCTTTATTTTAGAAGAACGCAGTGGGACTCGAACCCGCGCCTCTTGGAAATAGCCCAAGCACTTTGCTCGCTAAGTCATGTGTTTTTAAACGTTTTCTAAATATGTTTTAATACTTTAAAAATATTTTTGCTAATATTTATAATATATTTTCAGTCAAACATTTTCGAGTGTCGCTTCTGCCATATGCGTTTCAAATGGAAGTGTCACGTACGGAAACATATAAAGAAGCATTACACTAAATATCAGTGTCTACGATGTCAACTTATATTTCCTATAAAGTAAGTTATTACCCAACTTTAAAAAAGGAGGTACGCAGTTTGACTTGTATGTTTGTATGTATGTATGTATGTATGTTTGTGTGCGTTTGGCTGAACCGATTTTGATGTGTTTTGGAGTATTTGTTAGACTCAAGAGTTTTTAGGTGTATTAACCCATTGTAAATTAAAGGTTCTCAGTTTTATATGTATGTTGTTTTTATATTTATTTTTGTAATTAGTAAATATGATTGGTTATTTTGCAGTTTTCTCTGTTATGGTAAGATAAATTGCGGCGTTTAGTTACGTTACTTAACTTTGGGCGGGACGTCGAGGACGGTGTGTCTTAACATTAAAGTCTTTGTATATTTATGCGTGAAGTAAAAAAAAATATTATAGTCTACTGCGAAACGAGTATGTGGTTTGAGTCGTCTAGTAATATTATTATAAACGACGGCTAGTTAGGCTTAATAAATATTTTTTGAAATGACCAGAATGATATTAGACATACATACATACATAGCTTCACGCTGTATCCCGCATATAGCAGGGTAGGCAGAGGGAACCTAGTGTTAAGACACTCCATTCCCCATATTAGACATACATACGACATACAGATACAGTGTACAGACCTACACCCTAAAGGCCGGCAACGCATTTACAACTCCTCTGGTGTTGTGGATGTTCATGGGCGAGGGTAACTACTTACCATCAGGTAGTCCTTCTGCTCGTTTGCCACCTTCCACTACATATTGTTTCTCTTCCTGCGCACAATATAAGTGCATCAATTAGAGCGCTTGGACAGTTCCATGACAGATGACATGAACAGATTGTTCCATGTGGTGCTGATTCGAGTCCCGGTGTGCTCAAATTTTTATATGTTTTCTAAAAATGATTTTTTGATGTTACATTCTTCGATAGGTATCATACATAGATCCCCCTAAACAAACATTAAGTAGATTAGATTTGTACCCCGACTTTCTCCATACTGTGCTATCAGCGTCATGATATTTGTTTTTATATGATAAATTCATAAAAATGAATTATAATCTATATTCAGGAATACAGCAATCCTTCACGAACAGTATCACAGTGGTGCATCAATTAAGTGCAACTATTGCAGTGAGGAATTCAGGTAATTATATGTTTCCTATATTTATGTTAGTTTTAAAAAAGTTTATATTTTGCGAATCAAAGTCAAGATAAATCCTCCCTTTGCACTCGAAAGTTATTTTTCTTCATTTTTTTTTTTATGGTTAATATTAATATTTCAACAAAATATGAGTTATTATGTTTTGCTTTCGCATCAGAAATGATTATTTTAAAATATCTAGACTCTCTTTGGAAAATAATTTTATCTTATTTCCTATATAACATATATTTCTGGCTCGCGACCACTATCTTGTCAAAGACGAACCGCCAAATATCTTATGATATGTTCCGGTTCGATGGCATGTAACCCAGGTTTTCCCTATTCCCACCCATCCTTTCCCCATAATCCCAGAATGTGGTGATTCCGATAGCGAACTTCTATATTGTGCTCCCCGTCCATCTATATCCCTGAGGTTGGCAAAGCATTTGTAACACCTCGGTGTTGTAGATGTCCATGGGCGAAGGTAACGACTTACCATCGGGTGGTCCTTCTGCTCATTTGCCCTTCGTTATCAATAAAAAAAAATAAAAAAAAAAAATTATAAGCTTATTTAAGTAATTATTTATTTAGATACGAACCACATGTCCTTTGTGATCACAATAAACATTAAAAAAATAGATATTTTTCTTATAATTTGTCTGTTTATGTCTTTTAGACACACATCAACATACTACACACACATGCGCACACACAGAAGCGAGTTTGTGTGCACTTTGTGCGGCTCCTCCTTTGTTAGTGAGGCGGGACTCAATATGCACAAACGTTTGAAACACTGCACTGATGATGTTGTAAGTATTAGAAATATACATTAACATGTGTGTGTATTTACTACACACACATAAATTACACAAACACATAGAAACAATGATGGGTCAAATACATTGATTTGTGTCTCTATTTTTTTAGCTTCACACTGTATCTCGCATATAGCAGGGTAGGCAGAGGGAACCTGAGAACCTAGTGTTAAAACACTCCGTTCTTTTAACACTTCCGTTTCAATTCCACTGAACGGAAAACGAACGGCGTTTTCCGTTCAGTGGAATTGAGGCATATATAGATAGCATGGCGAAACTTAACACCGCGCTTCGCTTTGTTACTTGAGCGAGGAAATGAAAATACTAAATAAATGAATAATTAAAATCTTATAACTGTAGACATGCAGTAACACCTGTCGTGGCGCAGAAGCACAAGCGTGCGACTGTAAACGTGACAGGTTGTGGGTTCGATTCCCAGTCGCGCGGCGTTGAGTTCCGCCACTCAGCACGCAATGCCTCAATTCGACGGAAAGTGGGGAATGGAGTGTCTTAGCACTAGGTTCCCTCGGCCTACCCTGTTATATGCGGTATACAGCGTGAAGCTATGTATGTATGTATGTATTTCATATATATATTTTTTCTTTCTAGGAATCACCAGACGACGATGAGGATTTGAACACGTTCTGTTCTCGTTGTAACATTCGTTTTGAGACAAGGAAAGCGTATGAAGAGCATTTGTTCCATTCGGCGTTACACGCTGAAGTTGTTGAGTGAGTGAATTAATTTTATTCATTTTTTTGTCAGTTTTTGAGGCCATCGTGGCGTAGTGGCAGCATTGGAATGTTTAATGATGGGTTGAGGGTTCGATTTTCATCTTGGGGAATGATTTCAAGTATTTTCATTTCTTCGCTCTAGTTAAGCAAGGCACGCTGTTTAGTTCCGCCGCTTAAAGGGGATTCTCCTTTAGGGGGATCAAAAAAATCGTTTTTTTCGGGTTTTTTTTATGGTACAAATAAATAAGTGAGTTTTGAATTGAAAGGCAGGTTGCAGCTCGTAATGAAAATCCGATGAAAATCTGAAACAATAAACTAAATACCATTGTAATCGTCATATATGTATTTGTTTTCTATGTGAACCAAGAAAAATATTCAATTAAAAATATTAAAATAAAAAAAATATATCATACATATTTCA